>AWOL01S0129446.1:32573-161516 GCA_000715115.1 Nicotiana otophora | reverse complement strand
CTCGGGCCGAGTATGGTACCGGGTGCCGGCCACGTCCCTTCAGGTTTGGGGCGTGACAGTTCTAGTGTTGTTTTCTCATAGTCCATATTTTTCTTGACTTTTTGATATCTGGAGATGGTTGTTGACCCTCGAACGCGATCCCGGTTTAATCCCCTAGGATTTTACTCAGGTTTCAAAGCTCTAAATCACTAGAATTATCTCCATAACATCTACATTACTTGGAATCAATCCTATAAGGCATAAAACACACAATAAGTACAAAACACTAGTGATTAAAGATCAAACTCAATTAAAGTGCAGTAAATTAGAGTGTAATAAGCGACTAAAACATGAGATGATAGCCTACCATCAACACCACACACTCAAACCATTGGTCATCCTCGAGCAATCAAACTACACTTCATATAGACACGACCTTTATAAACAACTCTCATAACTCATCACACCAAGAATATTTAAAATAGATTAAGCACAATAACATAACATCATAGCCTCAAAAGCACCACACATTATTTATAACCCGCTCACTTACTCTAACACAGAGGTCAATGACATTATCTTTCCTTCATGAATCAAGTGCCCTCACAAAACACTAGAGAGTAGTTCCTTCTTAACTAGAGTATCTTGATAGTCCGATCCTGAGTGAGTTACGTGCCATGCGTGTGTGAGGTTTTGTGTGATTTTGTGCATTGCATTTGATGTATAGAACTTGCCCTGTATATTTGCCAAACGAAAGAGTAATTTCATTCTTTCTTGGAAGTGAAATAGGCATTTCTTTGTTGAGCCAAATATATGTTTTTATCCGCCTAATTTGTATGTATCGTATTTAACCCATTTGAGACTGTAATCCTGTTTTGTTGGCAACCACATTACAAGCCTTACCCATTTGTTTGATTGGACTATCTATTTGAACCTTTTACCTCTCTCGAGCACTTGAATTGCTTATGCACTTTGTAAAAGTTAATGTGTGGGGTGTTGGTTTGGCTTTTGAATGGAACTATTGAACTAAGGAGAAAGGTGCATTGTTTTGAAAAAGGTAAGAGCCACTTGAATTGAAAAATAAAGGAAAATAATAAGTGTTTGATTGTGAAAGAAAATATTCCTTTATAGTGGTAACTTAATGTAATTGTGCTTAAAGAAGTAGGGAGTTAATGTATATTGATGTGAATACGGAATTATGGTTTGGCATAAGTGTGGGGTTTTGAAGGTTAATTGTATGTATTAAAGTGATTAGGGAGGTGTAGTAACTCTTGTATCTAAATTTATCCTATCCATTCCATGGCCTACATTACAACCAATTAAACCCCTACTTGATCCTTGACTGAATGAGCTCAATTAGTAGAGTAGTACACTACGGGAAAGCCTATGGTAAGTCTTTTGTGGCATATGAATGTTCCTTATGAGAGTGAGTGAATTCTTTTTATCTTGATTTCCTGATTGTTCTTAATTTTTATTGTGTGTGGAACTACTCTTTATTATTGTGTGAGGGCACTTTATTCATGAAGGAAAGGTAATGGCATTGACCTTTGTGTTAGAGTAAGTGAGCGGGTTGGGAAAATATATATGGTGCTTTTGAGTCAAATCTTGTGGCGAGGATGTTACGGTGTTGTACTTAATCTATTTTAACTATCCTGGGTATGATGAGTTATTAGAGTTGTAGAAAAGGTCGTGTCTATATAAAGTGTAGTTTATTTCTCCAAGACGAGCAATGGCTTAAGTATGGGGTATTGATGGCATGCTATAATTATATATTTTATTCGCTCATTGCACTCTAATTCACTACACTTTATTTGTGCTTGAGATTTAATTGGTAATGTTTTGCACTTATTGTGTGTTTTAAGCCTTGTAGGAGTGATTCAGAGCTATGTAGATGTTGTTGAGCTAATTTGAGCTATTTGGAGTTTTGAAGTCTGAGTAAAATCCGAATGGATTAAGCTAGGATCGTGTTCGGGGATCGAGTACCAAGTCTGGACGTCAAACATAAAGAACAAATCCGTACTCTGAGAAAACTCCACAACCGCGGTGCGTAGGGCGGCAAATGATGCACCGCGTCTGCCCAAATCCTAATGCTTGTCAATTGTTTAGCTCTATCGATACCCCCATTAATGCCCCAAATGGCGTGCTGTCCCATGCGGCGCGCCTATGTAATGTTTACAGAGGCAATGTCCTATTTCGGCTAGGAGAAGGTTGTTTTGTCTCAGCCCGACCCTAGTTGGCATAAATACATGTAAATACGTTATTTTATGAACTTTTTATATCCATTGGACATAAGGAGGCAAAGGAGAAGTTGGAAGAACACAAGAACAAGGATTTAATCATTCATTCCTCAGCTAAGACACGATTTTGGAATGAATTTGTGCTTTCCTATACTTTAATTTTATTTGTGATGAATTGCTCCACATTTATGGAGTAGTTCCATTTAGGATTTGATGGATTTGGTGTATTGATGATTGTTGGTGGATTATACTTCTCGTTTTATGTATTGAATAATTTTGGATTATTTAATTATTTCATCTATATTTACTAGTTCATGTAATCGAGAGAGGCATAACTTGTGATATCTCTGAATTATATTAAATCATTGATTAAACCTAGTTAGGAGGATAATCAGGAGAGGTTCTCCTAAAAACCAATTCACTACGCATTCGTGCATATCTTCACGTGATTATATTAGTTCATCTTGTGAGGTTAAAACTTAATCGAGATATGAGTTTTTGCTGAACGATTGAACTAATAATTGAGTGTATTTATACGACTCGCTTGAACATTTGAAGTGAAATAACTAGAGTTAGATCCCGAACAATTATCTTGAACCTATCATATAAAAACCCTATCTTCTCCCATCGATAAGCTTCTTTGCTTATACCTTGTTTCGATTGTTATTTTTTAATAGCTTTAGATTCTTAGTAAGTTTTAGTTAGACATCTTATAAATCTCAATTTTTGATCATCTTGGGTAGCAATCAAGCTAGAAACTATGAGAATACTGTTTAAACCTAATCCATATGGATATGATATTATATTATACTATATTTGATTAGCGAGAAGAATTTAAGTGTGTATTTTGCGCATGTCAAATTTTGGCACTCTTGCCGAGCATTGGCAATCAATAGTGTTTGAAATAGTTTACAGTGCTAATTCAGGAAATATTTTCTTCTTTTTATTTATATTTTTTTATGTTTGGTGTTCGTTGACTGTGCGCCGATTACGGCTTTAGTTTGGTGCATGACTCAAGCTTCTGCGAAAAAGTGCTACCATATGAGCCCGAGATGGAAAAATAACTGCGATAGCTGAGGAAGGGAAGAAATCTCACTGACACGTTAGAAAAGGTTGGATAGTCCTCAACCAAAGAAACTATGGCTGAAACAATAGTGATGATAATGTAGATTTGGCAGCATGAGAGGCAGTCCAACAACGAGAAAAAGCTAACTATTAGAGAGGCACATATTATATGAAGAAGCGAGGGGTAGGAGAATTACTCAAAATCAACCCCTGGCTACAGACCATTTCGGAAAAATAGCTCCCATGCCTGGGAGATCACTGGGCGACTATGCTCGACTGGTTTACAACCAAGGCTTATCAAGTGTTAGACCACCTCCAATTGCAACTAACACTTTTGAGTTGATGGCATGCTATAATTATGTATTTTATTCACTCATTGCACTCTAATTCACTGCACTTTATTTGTGTTTGAGATGTAATTGGTAATGTTTTGCACTTATTATGTGTTTTATGCCTTGTAGGAGTGATTCCAAGCTATGTAGATGTTGTGGATCTAATTTGAGCTATTTGGAGCTTTGAAGTCTGAGTACAATCCTAATGGATTAAGCCAAGATAGTATTTGGGGGTCGAGGACCAAGTCTGGACGTCAAACATAAAGAACAACTCCGTACTCTAATAAAATTCCACAACCGCGGTGCGTAGGGAAGCTCGTGGTGCGCCGCGGCTGCCCAAATCCTTATGCTTGTCAATTGTTTAGCTATCTAGATATCCCCATTAATTCCCCACATGGCGCGTCGTCCCATGCGGCGCGCCTGTGTAATGTTTACAGAGCGAATGTCCTATTTCGGCTAGGAGAAGGTGGTTTTGTCTGGGCCCGACCCTATTTGGTATAAATACATGTAAAAACGTTATTTTATGAACTTTTGACATCCATTAGACATAAGGAGGCTAAGGAGAAGTTGTCTGAACACAAGCACAAGGATTTAATCATTCTGTCTTCACCTAAGACCCGAGTTTGGAATGAATTTGTGCTTTCCTATACTTTAATTGTATTTGTGATGAATTGCTCCACATTTATGAAGTAGTTCCATTTAGGGTTTGATGGATTTGGTATATTGATAATTGTTTGTGGATTATAACTGTAGTTTTATGTATTGAATAATTTTGGATTATTTAACTATTTTATCTATATTCACTAGTTCATGTAATCGAGAGCGGCATAACTTGTGGCATATTTGTATTATTTTGAATCATTGATTAAACCTACTTATGAGGATAATCAAGAGAGGTTCTCCTAAAGACAAATTCACTACGCATTCGTACATATCTTCACGTGATTAAATTAGTTCATCTTGTGAGGTTAAAACTTAATCGAGAGAGGAGTTTTTACTGAACGATTGAACTAATAATTGAATGAATTTATACAACTCACTTGAACATTAGAAGTGAAATAACTATAGTTAGATTCCGAACAATTATCTTGAATCAATCATATAAAAACCCTATATTCTCCGATCGATAACGTTCTTTTCTTATTCCTTGCTTCGATTGTCATTTGTTAATAGCTTTAAATTCTTAGTAAGTTTTAGTTCGACATCTTATAAATCTCAATTGTTGATCATCTTGGATAGCAACCAAGCTAGAAACTACGAGAATACTGTTTAAACCTAATCCATGTGGATATGATATTATATTATACTATATTTGATTAGCGAGAAGAATTTAAGTGTGTGTTTTGCACACGTCAAATTTTGGCAAGTTTAGAAATAAGTCCATAATTTCTGCCAGAAAGAGACAAACTGTTTTTAAAGCATGGGAGAGGTTTAAGAAGATAGTTCGAAAGTGTGAGTTGATGCCCAATTTTGCCCTCATATTTTTTCAAATAGTATATATACTTTTATAATATCATTTGGCATCATTACCTAGTTTACAAGGGTTATATAAGTAGTTTATATAATTTTCTACAATTATTCGAGCTTTAAAATTGATTTTTCTTGCATTTTAATTGTTCAAAATATTTATTACTCCTTCAAATTATTTTGTGATGACTTAACCATACAAATTTATTATTTATATCCACATATATGTTTCATAATATATTTACTTTGTTTCATGTAATTATATTTGCATTCTTTGAGTTATTTACATAATTTTGTAGTAATAGCCTATATTCTACGCATAATTAACTTTATTACATTATTCATGTTAAAGTAGAATTTTTATATTTTATAATGTTTGGTTATTATTTTCAATCATTTTATTACATAAATAATATTTCTATTATTTATTAATATTTTTATAAATTATTTTAAACTATTTTGGTATATTTTAAGACCTTGCTGAGTTATTCTTCTCCAACCTCCTAAGTTTCTGAGGCTGTACTGATTAGCTAAGACATGTTTCCGTTCCATTTAATTTTTAATGTATGTTTGATTTGTTAATCTTATGTCTTCAGCATTGCTTCTAGGGCAAATGTCTATGTTAGCTTCTTCTCTTATGTCTGAGTAATTGGTATGAGTTATTATGCTTGCCTGTCCTATTCCTCTTACGTTGATATGCTTTCATGAGCACTTTGGATTTTCGCAGTGTTGTGGTCTGTTGTAGACCATGCTATTAGTTTGTTGTTGTACTGATTGTGATCATGTTATGCTCCCATGAGAAATTGCTATCCCTCTAACTATAACTACTATCATTAAGGCTCATATGGCTAAAGACTTTTTAACTAATTCTTGTGAATACCTTATGCTAAACTTGATTTCTGGGAACTTAGCATGTGTGTGTGTGTGTTTATCCTGCTAACCCAATAGACCTGCTTCTAGGGTCCTCCTAATGTGTGAGTGTGTCCAGCATGCTATACCATTTCCTTTGTTGAATGATTGCTCAATATGGTGTTAGTGTTTTATGTCAACCTACTATGTTAAAGCTGGTTCTCGCTGGTCCACCTAGTTGGCATGTTCAAGCCCTCTTGTTTGATGAATATATTTCCCTTGTCTTCTAAAAAATAAGTGTTTATATGTTTATATAATTGTGTCCCTATGAGGTATTATAGACTTCAGAATTGTCAATTGGTTGCCATGTATGGTTCCTCCATCTAAGCCTGGTTTGAGCCCATGTGTGATCCCGAGTTGTGCAATTGATACACTCTTCTGTTTGAGGTTTGCTTGGATCTGGGTCTACTATTCGCGTGAAAAAGGAGTTTGCTGAAGGCCTAAGCAGTACTAGGTTATTTCTCTTTGGGGCATGCTCTGTTTATTGGGCTTGTAGTCCTTTAGTATGTAATATCTGTAACTGTATTCATTGTTTTGGGCATGTAATAATTTATAAACAAAACAGATGGGAAATTAGTGTAAGGGGGATAGGGAACTTTAATTATTACACGAATGGGTACAAAGTATGCCTATAGGATTTAATTGCTTTACTTGTTACTTTTGTTTAGATGCCCTATTTTCTATACACTAATAGAAATTATGCTATAAGAACTTGAATGCGTTACCCTGCTAACATCAGAAACATGTCTAAAATATAAGTATTTCCCTTGTTCGCATGCTATATTTCTATACAATATTAGATAACATGCCTATAGGATTCAAATATCGTGGATTATTTCCCAACTTGTGCTATTGCTGTGCGGTTGTTAGATAACATGTCTGTAGGATTGTGTGAAATAATTAAGACCGGCTTCCATCTATATTCATCTAGATACCATGTCTGTAGGGCCTTAATTGACTAATCAAATTGTTGTTTTGTTGTTCTAGTCGTACTGCCCGCCTAGACATTATGCATATAGGAATAAGCATGATGAATCTGTGTTCGAATATCAACTACTAGAGAGACTGCCTATAGGATATTGCTACTTGATTAGAAAATATACCAATAGGATAAAAATGAGTAATTATGAGTTTTTTTTTCAATGTCTTCACTGCCCAGGCACGTATCACCTAGAGATCATGTGTATAGACTTTACGAACACTTACAATCTGTAATTTCGATAATCTGAGTAGCAACACTGCCCATGTGATTTTATTAAGCCATGTGGTGACATAGAATCCATGCCTATAGGTCTTAACGACTTTCATACATCTTAATTATAAAATTGCTCACGGCTCGTCACTGCATAATCTGAAATCTATTTACGTGCCTTTGTTGCTATGTGTTGAAGTTAACATGAGCCACACGTTGCTATTATGTGCAATCCTACTTGTTTTGAATATGAGACTAGTTTTATCATTTTGAGCAACCTAAGTAAAGTCTAGAACCACCTAAATAGTAGGTCCAAAGCCTCTTGGACCATAGGCATGGGACGGGTAGTGCACACATAGGGCACGACTTAGAATTAAATTAGAGAGATTTTATGTAAATAATTTCAACATAGTAATTGGGTAGCAGGAGCTGATAGTCTATGCCCACTGAATAATAGATCGACGCTTACATGCTTGCTAAAGGGTTGAGTCACTAAATATAGATCGACGCTTTTGTAATCCTCAGTGATCCTTAAATCTGTACCAATTATTCATATAGTTTTTTTTTCTTTACGCTGGTTTATGGTATAATAGGACTTTGAACTTTCACATCTTTCTTTATGTGCTCGCCTAGTTTAATCATATAATCCATATAGTTTGAAATTCGATCGGGACCCACAGTTGTGGACCTCGAAGAGTGCCTAACACCTTCTCTTTGAGGAAACTTGAGCCCTTACCCGATCTATAGTGGAGTTGACTAGTTAAAACAGAGTTATTTGCAAATAAGTTCCCTAACACATATTAAACCGTTAGGTGGCGACCTTTCTCTTTTAATAACCATTTAAAAGAGTTGTCACATGTCCAAGCCCGTTGTTGCAAGAAAACAGGGTGCAGCAGCATGGTGACTCCACTGGAGATACTTAGGCTCTTACCATAACGAACTTAAGTTATGTGGATTACTTTATTTGTTGCCTACACATCCCTTCCCCTATTCACCTATATTTGTTTAAATTTTCTATGACATGCACATCCCTTACCCCTATTCACCTTTATTTGTTTAAATTGGTTATGATATACAAGTCCCTTTCCTTATTCTCCTATGTTTAACATGCTCTTCATTTCTTTTCATCTTGACTGCTACATTATCCCTATTTCCATACCTGCTTCATTATGTTCTCACAAAGTTTCATGAGCCAAACCGAGTTCTTTCTTTTATTTTTCTTTTCTTTTGTCTTCTTTTCATGCTCACTTTTGCTATTTTATTTACTGCTTTTTACACGCAAATTCTTGGCAATATGTTATTATTTTTTACATGAATCATCATCCACATCATACTCCATCCGTACCAATTATCAACATAGCGGCGCTTGATGAGTGTCTGCGCTTTACAGAAAATCACCATTTTTTAATCGAAAAGGCTTATTGGCGGTAGACTAGCCGATTAACGGTGCAATCGATGGTTCCGTGCCTTTTCATGTCAAGTTATCCACTTGGGAGTACCGGTCTAGACCATTCTAGAAACCCTACTCCGACTTGAAATGTAAATGCATCATGCTAAACCTAGTATAGGGTGGAGTGTTATTAACGTAATAACCCTCTAAGATGAACCCTATCCAAGTCCGACGGTATTTCCACAATCCTAATGGACACTATCATATTATGTGCATTACTTAGAGAAAATGTGCCAAAATGTCAATCAATATTGCATAAATAGTCAGATCTGTAGGGGGAAGGGCTAACCTTTGTTTTTCTGCAGAAAAATGAAGCATGAAATCCCTAGGTTCGGCATGATTCAATACATCCCACCTTTGGTACTTGACTGGTGGAAAGACCTTGCGCCTTGTGACAAAAATCATGTGAGAAGAGTACTTGGTGACGTGCCATCCTTGCTTGAGGCCGCTACCATGCTTTGGGATGAGAAAAGAGCTATTTTCCGATTTAGTAATATAGAAATGACTCCTCTCCTAGAAGAAATAGGGACCTTCACCATATTTCCATGGGATAGTCCGGGATTACTGGTACAAGAGAATCATACTCTCTGCAGTTTTCTGAAAATGTTGAGTTTTAAAAAGAATGATGAGCTGCTCTATCTAAAGAAATCATACATCCCTTTTGAATTTTTTACGAGCGTTATGGGCATAGAAAGTCGTATCGTAATCACCGTGATGAACTAGCCATTACTTCATTGGGATGGGTGCACCGCCGAGTTTATGTGTTCATTGTCTGTTTCTTGGGGTTGTTGATATTTCCAATGAAAGGGGGAATGATTGATACTCGCTTAGCCATGGTCGCCATGACCTTTATGGATGGTATCGATGGACAAACTAATACCATCATCTATATGATCATGGCTAATATGTACCGTGCTCTAGATCGGTGCAAGCAGGGATTTGGACACTTTGAGGGTTGCAATCTGTAGCTACAAGTCTGGCTGCTAGAAAACTTTAAGAGGAAAGTATCATCAAGAGCTTATGTGAAGGCCATTGAATGACTACATAGCCAACCATCACCGAAAGAAAATGACATTTATTCTCGAAAGGTTTGCAAAGCCTAGAAATACTGTAAGTTGGGTGTGTTTCTTCAACAATCTGACAGACGAGTAGGTGCATTGGATGTTTGAATAGTTTCCTAGTAGTGAGTTTATTATCAAGTCAATGGGGAATACTCATTTGGTACTGATCGAGTTGGGATGCATATATCCATACGCTCCCATAAGGGTAATAAGGCAAATAGATAGAAAACAGGTCATACCTCGAGTTTCGAACATGGACTAGTACAAGGTAGATTTCAAAGGCGATGTCATCCCATTTAAGTTCGAGGCGCAACATATGTAGAACCAAAAATATCATTGTGGAAAGAGAAACCATTGATCCAGACATGTATCACACCGGTCATATGTACTACTACCTATCAGGGTTGGAGGACGACGTAGCAGTGGACATCAAGCCAGGAGTTAATCCAAAGGATAGGATCGTAGATGAGTTGGCTGAGGCACGGGTTAAGTATAAGAGGGTAGATAAAATGGTGTTCGAGTCTGAAGCAAAATATCTGGAACAACACAAAGTGAACATGGAGGCGATCAAGGAATGAAAGGAGATTGCCACTAAGTCAACATAAATATTGGAATACTTGGAACAAGTATTGATGGAGCTCGAGGGGAAGATGAGAAAGATACTCTTAGATTGCCAAGGCATGGATAGCAGTGAAGGAGGACATCTAGCAAAAGCTTACTTATTGTTGTATATGCGCGATCTGGGGAACCTGATTGATGGGGTCAAAAGAGTCAAGCATGGAGAAGGTCCTTTAGGGACCATGTAGACTAGGAAAGGATGTTCTTTACTGCTTTCTAACTTAGCTTTAGATTTCGATTGTAATAAGGCTAAATGCCATTACTAACCTTATTATTATTGTCTATTTAGTAAAGGTTTGACTTATTTTTCGCATTAATGAAATGACGCAAGTGTTGGAATAAATTTTCTCTAAGTTTGTGTATCGCTTAGGCCTACCTGAGGTACAACGAGGTCCCCAAATTAGGGCGCGAATTATTGCATGACTTTGTGAAACATGTTTAAATATTGCAAATACTCTTTTATTTCACCTTACTAACTTTATTACCTTTTGTTTTTTTTTTCTTCCTTTTGATTATTCCCATTTCCAAAGGTTGGTTCGTGCATACTGGCATCATCAACATACCACACCAAATCCAGAGGTCCTCCACCAAACGACCCCAAAGGTAAAGGAAAAGGGAAAATGGATGATTTAAGTGGCATCAGGAAAGTCAATGTTACTATATGAGAACACATTGAAACTTCAAATGCCGAAGTACTCCGGCACATAATGATTTGGTCTTACGTTTGGAGCATAAAATCCTAGAACTTCATGGCGAGCTCGAGCAGGTCCAGAATTTGGCAAACTTCTCCATTACTCTCAATGTTCCCGACATTAACCAGCTAAACCCGACTACCCAGAACCAAACACCGCCGCAGAACACACAAAACCATAACCCTTCACCAAATCCTGCTATGCCACACCAATATCCTGCAACTCCCCGGAACCTTAATCCACCACTAGTATCGACCCCTAAACAACACCACCATTAGCCAACACAATACCCGGAAACTACTACTTATCATATTCCCAATATGCACCACAACTTACTCCGGATACCCAAAACTCACCTAATGGCCACCCTTGTACCCAAATTCCAGGAATCCATCAAAGTAATCCGATATATGTGGAAACCTTACTCCATACCCCGCAGTAAACCCTATACGTATCTGAATCGACTGAGAAAGACCTTCTCATTAAAACAATGGCGAGGAACTCAAGAAGATCACCGGTAATGTTCAGAGTGTTGAAGGCAGTAAAGGCGTTGAAGGTCTAAACTATGAGGACCTATGTATTCGGCCGGATGTGAAAATGTCAGAGGGTTACAAACCTCCCAAGTTTGAAATAGTCGATGGTACTAGTCACCCAAAGATGCATCTAAGAACGTATTATGAAATGTTGATTATGCGAAGCCTTACAGGAGACGCATTGTCTTGGTATATTAGTCAAAACCCAAAGAAGTGGGTTAGTTGGGTGAGTACGTCATCAGACTTCATGGATAGATGCAGATTCAACACAAAACACACGCCAGGCATTTTCTACATTCAAAACATCAAGAGGAAGCCGACAGAAACCTTCTGCGAATATGCTACCAGTTGGAAATTAGAAGCCGCAGAGGTAAGGCAAACATTTGAAGAGGAACAAATAAATAAGTTCTTTGTCAGAGCTCTCGACCCGCAGTATTACGAAAGGTTAATAGTTATTGAAAATCACAAGTTCTCCGGCATCATCAAGTTAGGAGAAAGAATAGAAGAAGTAATTAAGAATGGGATGGTGACAAATTTTGAGGCACTATAGGTCACAAATAAATCTTTGCAATCAGGAGGTATTTAAAAGAAGAAAGAAGTGGGTGTCCTGATGGTAGCCCAGGGCCCTAAGTCTCCCCTCACATAGAAAACACCTCCACCCACATATCAACCCTAACCCCCAAGATACCAACACCCTGCTGCCACCTACCATATCTATAATACTCAACCTGCATAGTACCATTCACCTCCACCCGCCCGCAAACACTACTTGAAACCACGTCCAAATTTTGACCGTAGACCTCCTAGACAATATACCCCAATTGCTGAACCCATAGACCAATTGTATGAGAGACTGAAGGCCGTTGGTTATGTTACTCATATCCCTGCTGTTATTATGGAAAACCCCTCCCAATGGATCAAGCCCAAAAAAAACACGTGCTTATCATTTAGGCGTGAAAGGTCATACCATTGAGGAGTGTCGCACGTTGAAAGACAAGATTCACACACTGATCGACAGTAAGGTAATACAGGCAAAGCTAGTTGCACCAAATGTTCGTAACAAACCTCTCCCGGATCACAGAGGTGAGGGAGTGAATGTGATAGAAACTTATGAAGAATGGGTTCAAGAAGGGTCCATCAGACTCATCTGAGAGGGAGACATTCCTAAAACATCTCCAGTTACCCTTACGCCAGTTGTGGTACAAACCCATGCACCATTGGAAGTTGAGGTAGCTACATCATTCACTGTGATGGTAGCTCCCATGCCATCTTACAAGTTTGATGCCATTATATGGGATTATGTTGCGGAAGCAAGGAGAAAGGGAAAAGCAAAAATGTAGGAAACTGGTGCGGCGCAAGGTATGAATACAACTGGCAGAGTTTATACACTTGAGAATATGGGAGGAACAAGCAAGGAAGTTGCACCTAAGACACCGATTGTCGATACTAGCACTAATGATCTTTGAAGGAAGATACAAGCAAGGGGGTATTCTGTTGTTGACCACCTGAACAAAACTCTTGCTCAAATATCCATTTTATCAATGCTACAAAACTCAAACACGCATAGGAATGCTTTATGTGAAGTTTATGAGCCCACCAACATCACTAGGTGAGACATGGCTAACATGATCAGACATGTATTGGAAAGCCACAAAATCACCTTCCACGAAGATGAATTACCACCAGAAGGACTGAGTCACAACGGCATGTTGCACATTACGGTGCAATTTGAAGATACGTTCATCACCATGGTCTTGATAGACGGAGGTTCAAGTCTCAATATATGTAAAGGCCTGCACGAGATACAATGGGAAGCATGAATGTGAAGACATTTTTGGATCTCGGAGAGCCACCATTGGAGAAATCAACCTCAGTCTACAAATGGACCCGACTTGGTTTGATGTCGAGTTCCAAGTGCTAGATATATCTGCTACTTACAACCTATTGTTGGGACGACCATGGATACATGCCGTCGGGGTAGTGGCTTCAACGCTACATCAGGCTGTGAAGTTTGAATGGAATCACCAGGAGGTGATCATCCATGGAGATAGAAGTAACCCCATGTACACCAATCAGGTCGTTCTGGTCATCAAAAATAAATAAAGTTAGGTGGAGAAATATACCATCACATTGAACGAGTCAACGCGATTGAAAATGATCGATGGTGGAGAAACAAGATAGAGAGCATACTGTTGTGGATAGGGTATGAACCGGGCAAGGGCTCGGCAAAAAACATCAAGGGATCACCAAACATGTATACCCATAGTATCATGATACGACTTTTGGACTCGGGTATGAATACACATGGCAAGAATACCAGGATTGGTAACCACCATGGCATGCTCCTTATTATCCACTAGAACAACGGGTACAACCTCTGCACCAGGCATTCCACCAAGTTGACATGATGTGGGTATTTGAGGAAGACGAGGTTTTGGTTGGCATGAGGAAGTTGTTTCTAGATGAAGAAGACATGGACTGCAGTGTAATTGTTGATAAGGAGGAGGAAGACCTTACCATTCAGTCCATGGAAGAAAGAGTTGTTCTTAAGAGCGGGTCTGTTGCACCATCCCGTGCCCGTCGAGTTCCTGAGTAGCCTGACAAATTAGCATGAATTATTTTTAAAATAGTTTTGAGCATTTGAGACATTTTACAGTGTTTTGTTTTGAAATAATTACCCGAGCTATCAAGCCGCAGTTGTTGACGTTTTAAAAGTTTTATTAATGCATTTTTTTATATTTATTATTATCTTTCTATATTTCTTTTCAGCATAATTATTACATATCCTGATGAACCTATGACTGTGACATGTGATAAGACAATACATCATAAGGACAGTGATTCAGAGGATCTAAAAGATGATATAATGCCCGAGGAAATCGTCAAAGAAGTAGAAGACTTAGTAAACAAACCAAAGTCTAATTTGGAAGATGCTGAGGCCGTTAACCTAGGTATTCCCAAATGGTCAAGGAAATACGTATAAGAATTCATCTATCACCATCAGAGAAGGAAGAGTACATCATATTCCTAAAGGAATATGAAGACATCTTTGCATGGTGCTACGATGATATGACTGGTTAAGCACATCCACAGTAGCTCACAAACTACCCACCAATCCTTGTGTCCAACAGTAAAAAAGAAGCTCAAAAATTTCAAGCCGGATATGAGTTTGAAGATAAAAGAGGAGGTCACCAAGAAAATCAAAGCCAAGGATCAACGAGTTTGACGAATACCCGACATGGTTGGCCAACATTGTGCTAGTTCTGAAGAAAGATAGAAAAGTTAGAGTTTGTGTCGATTACCGAGATCTAAAAAGAGCAAGTCCTAAGGATGATTTTTCGTTGCCCAACATACACATAATGATAGACAATTTTCCAAGCATGAACTCCAAAATGATGGATACCATCAGATCTGGATGGATGAAGATGATGCTGAAACGACAGCCTTTATCACACCATGGGGAATATACTATTACAAAATGATGTCATTTGATTTGAAAAATGATGGAGCCATCTACATGAGAGCCATGACAACCATCTTCCACGTCATGATAAACAAGGAAATAGAGGTGTACGTGGATGATGTTATCATCAAATCTAAAAGGAGTTCGGATGGCTAGCCTTGAATAAACAAGGAAATTATTCGACCGGCCTTGACAATACAATTTGAAATTAAATCCTGCAAAATGTGCCTTCAGAGTCCCTACTAGAAAGTTATTAGGATACATCGTCAGTCATCGAAGTATTGAAATAGACCCATCAAAAGTCAAGGCAATCCAGGACTTACCGGCTCTAAAGAATACGAAAGAGGTGATGAGTTTTTTAGGGCGCCTCAATTATATCAGTCGCTTCATAGCACAATCAGCCGCGATATGTGAGCCAAACTTCAGAATGCTAAAGAAAGATGTTGCAACAAGTAGGACTGAAGAATTCAAGAAGGCTTTCGATAAAATCAAGGAGTATTTAACTAAACCGCCTGTGATGGTACCACTAGAGCCAGGAAGACCTCTGCTTCTTTATTTGTCAGTGTTAGATGGGGCTTTTGGTTGTGTTCTAGGACAACATGATGAAACTAGAAGAAAGGAGCAGGTGATATATTATCTGAGCAAGAAGTTCACACCTTATGAGGCCCGATACTCTCTATTGGAACACACCTGTTGTGCTTTGACATGGATAGCTCAAACGTTGAGGCATTACTTTTGTGCATACATTACATATCTCATATCAAGGATGGATCTGCTAAAATACATCTTTCAGAAACCCATGCCTACGAGTAAGTTAGAAAAGTGGAAGAAATTGCTAGGTGAGTTAGACATCATCTATGTGACTTAGAAAGAAGTCAAGGGGAAAGCATTAGTAGATCATTTGGTAGAAAATCCTGTAGATGGAGAATACGAACCATTGAAAACATATTTTCCCGATGACGAGGTGTCGTTCGTAGGAGAAGATATAACCGAGGCATATGATGGTTGGAGGATGTTTTTCGACGGAGCATCAAACTTCAATGGAGTAGGCATCAGAGTTGTCTTAGTATTAGAAACCAGTCAACAGTATCTGGTATCCACAAAACTTAAGTTTCCATACACCAACAATATGATAGAGTATGAGGCATGTATATTGGGACTCAGATTGGCTATTTACATGAATATTCAAGAGTTGCTAGTAATCGAAGACCCTGATCTTTTGGTGCACTAGGTTCTAGGGGAATGGACTACAAAGAACACCAAAATATTGTCATATTTGCACTATGTACAGGACGTGATCAAGAGGTTCTCAAAGTTAGAGTTCAAACATGTTCCAAGAATAACAAGAAGATATTGAGGAAGATGGTAAACAATTACAAACAATGGCACGAGAAGCTACTATTTTCTTTACTTGGGTATCGTACCACAGTTCGTACATCAACTAGGGAAACTCCCTACCTACTGGTTTATTGTAGGGAAGCCGTTATTCCCGCCAAAGTGGAGATACTTTCTTTAATAATCATACAAAAAGCTGAGCTAAGCAATGCAGAAAGGGTATGTAGCCGGTATGAACAACTAGCTCTCACTGATGGAAAAATAATTAATGCGGTTTATCATGGTCAACTCTACCAGAACATAATGACAAGAGTTTTCAACAAAAAGGTTAGGTCGAGGCAATTCACGCCATTGAAGTTGGTACTAAAGCGAATCTTCCCACATTAGGATGAAGGAAATGGGAAATTCTAACCCCAACTGGCAGGGCCCTTACATGGGTCACCTGGTATTGACAGGAGGAGCACTTATACTTGCAGGGATGGACGGAAAGATTTGGCCAAAACCTATCAATTTGGAAGCATTCAAGAGATATTATGTGTAAGATTATGTTTGCACTTTCTATTTGATGTAACTGAACAACGCTTGGTCTGATTTTCGTTTAAGAGGGGATACGTAGGCAGCCCAATGGGTTCGGTCATATCACAGTAAAATCCCCATTTTCTTTATGGTCATAAATTGGTCTTGAGTTCGCCCGATATCATCACGTATGGATCTGCCAAGGATTGTGTTGCCGGAAGTATGCATTTAAACTGGGGCAGAATTTTGAGGAGGATCCTCATAATTCCGAAGCAAAAAGATTGCAACGTCTCAAATCATTGGATCTCGTATATTATAACATATTTCAAACAACCGCATTTCAGCAAATAATTTGTCAAATATATGCATGTTTTATGAAAATTTTGTTTCTATGGCAGCCAGACCTTACCCAGGGTGACTCAAGCAGGGCCTCAAGGCAAAAGGCGAAGCAAGGAAGCCGAGAGAACGAATCAAGCTTTTCCCCGAAAACCTCATGACTCTTTTTTGGATGCAGGCACAATGAACCCAATAGGAACGTCCGTAAATATTACACACAATAGGATCACTATCTTTAAAAAAACAAGTATTTCCAAATGCAAACACATCAAGCTAAGAAATTCTTTATCCTCTCGCACTTAGTCATTTATTTTTCTCACATTAGGCTAAGTACTGCCCTCATCACTACATAAGACCAAGCATTGCCTTTTCTTGTATGAGGCTAAGCATTGCCTCTATTATTACATAAGGCTAAGCATTTTGCTTTCCTTGCATGAGGATAAGCATTTAATTTCCTTGCATGAGGCTAAGCATTGCCTCCGTTATTACATACGGCTAAGCATTGCCTTTCTTTGCATGAAACTAAGCATTGTCTCCATACCTTGCACATGGCTAAGCATTGCCTCCATTACTGCATAAGGCGAAGCACTTCCTTTCTTTGCATGAGACTAAGCATTGTCTCCATACCTTGCATGAGGCTAAGCATTGCCCCTATTACTGCATAAGGCTAAGCAGTGCCTTTCTTTGCATTAGACTACGCATTCTCTCCATACCTTGGATGAGACTAAGCATTGCCTCCATTACTTCAGGAGGCTAATCATTGCCTCTATTATTGCATAAGGTTAAATGATGCCTTTACTTGCACGAGACTAAGCATTGTCTCCATCCTCTGCATAAGACTAAGAATTGTCTCCCTTCTTCACAGAGGGCTAAGCACTTCCCTTATCTCATATGAGACTAAGTGTTGTCTTGTCTCATCCTCGCATATGACTAAGAATCAACTATTTTTTCAGGAAAATAGAGGAGACTTTAGTGGTCAAGCTCAAAGAGCATTGCAGTGCGATATTGCAAAATAAACTCCCACAAAAGTGTGGAGATCTATGGAGTTTTACTATACCTTACTCTTTAGGAACTATTAATTTTGATAAGTCTTTATGTGATTCTGGTGCCTCAATTAATTTAATGCATCTATCTATTTACAGGAAACTAGAGAAGGAGATTGGAGAGATAAGGTCTGCACCAATATCGTTGCACCTGCCAGACCAAACGACTTTAATACCCGAGGGGATAATGGAAGATATGTTTGTTCGGGTGGATAAGACTGTGGATTTTATAGTGGTGAATATGGAGGAAACAATGAGGTCCCCCTCATCTTAGGAAGACCATTCGTAGCGACGAGAAGAGCTATATTAGATATACATGCGAGAAAACTCATGCTTAGAGTGGGTGAGGAACCTGTGACGTTTAAGATCAATGTAGAAAAGGGGGAGGAAAAAAGAAAAACCAGCTACAAGCGAGAATGATAAGTGTGGGGTGTACCCCAAAAAGGCTGAGAAGAAGTTTTCTGCATGGATGTGTGCGTTAGTTCGGGCGCGAGGAATGGAGCCCGACATCGACTCAGACCCCGACTAGATGTTCAAGGAAGCTTCCTTTAACTTATGTTTTTTAATTGTGTCTCATTGGGACATGCCACAACTTAAAGTGTGGGGTAGGGGATATTTGTATGTATGTATGTATATTAGTTTTCTTTTTTTTAGTTGTAGTAGTTGGAGATAGAAAAACAAATTGAAACAAAATCATAATAAATTTAATTTTTTTGATTTTTCGCGAAGATGGATATCATCGACAGGTTTCTTGAGGGATTAAATTAGAAAGAAAAAAGGCAAAAAGATTTAATTTTATTAGAAAGTGTAATAATACCCCCCTTGGTGCTTCCTTGTGCCGCAATTAGTTTCCAAGGGTTTTGTTTGAATCGGGTGTAGTTAGTTTTTGTTTTTTGGGAGTAGGAACCCTCGCGCTGCGATTTGAATCGAAGGCAATACATATGAAATTTATTATGCCTTGAGAATAGTAAGTGATTTAGTTGTGACGCTTAGGCTCAGGTTTTTACTCTTGTATAAGTACCTTAAACTATATGATCTTGACTTTGCTTAACTGTTTTTACTAGAGTATCTTGATAGTCCGATTCTAAGTGAGTTACTTGACATGAGTGTGTGAGGATTTTTGTTATTCTTTGCATTACATGTGATGTGTAGAACTTGCCCCGTGTGTTTGCGAAGCGAACTAGTAGTTTTGTTTATTCTTGGAAGTGATATAGGCATTTCTTTGTTGAGCCAGATATATGCTTTTACCCGCTTAATTGTTATGTATCATAGTTAACTCCTTTGAGCCTGTAATCTTATTTCGTTGGCAATCACATTACAAGCCTTACCCATTTGTTTGAATGGGCCATCTATTTGAACCTTTTACCTCTCCTGAGCACTTGAATGTGTTATGAACTTTGTAAAATTTGAAGTATGGGGTGTTCGTTTGGCTTTTAAGTGGAACTATTGAACTAAGGAGAAAGGTGCACTGTTTTGAAAAACATAAGAGCCACTTGAATTGAAAAAGAAAGGAAAAAATATGTACAGAATTGTGAAAAGAAATATTCCTTGATAGTGGTAACGTGATGTAATTGTGCTTAAAGAAGTAGGGAGTTAATGTATATTGATGTGAAGGTGGAATTATGGTTTGACATAAGTGTGGGGTTTTGAAGGTTAATTGTATGTATTAGAGTACTTAGGGAGGTGTAGTCACTCTTGTATCTAAATGTATCCTATCCATCCCGCAACCTACATTACAACCAATTAAAGTCCTACTTCATCCTTGACTGAATGAGCTCAATTAGTAGAGTAGTATACTACGGGCAAGACTATTGTATGTCTTTTGTGGCATATGAATGTTACTTCTGAGAGTGAGTGAATTATTTTTATCTATATTTCCTGATTGTTCTTAATTTTTATTGTGTGTGAAACTACTCTCTATTATTGGGTGAGGGCACTTGATTCATGGAGGAAAGGTAAGGTCGTTGACCTCTGTGCTAGAGTAAGTGAGCGGATTATGAAACAATGTATGGTGCTTTTGAGTTAAATCTTGAGGCGAGGATGTTACGGTATTGTACTTGATCTATTTTAAATATTCAGGGTATGATGAGTTATTGGAGTTGTTGAATAAGGTGTTGTCTATATGAAGTATAGTTTGATTTCTTGAGGACGAGGAACGGTTTAAGTGTGGGATGTTGATGGAAGGCTATAATTATGTATTTTAGTCACTTATTGCACTCCAATTCACTACACTTTATTTGAGCTTGAGCTTTAATTGATAGTATTTTGCACTTATTGTGTGTTTTATGCCTTGTAGGAGTGATTCGGTGCTATGTATATATTGTGGAGCTAATTCGAGCTATTTGGGCCTTTTAAGTTTGAGTAAAATCCCAAGGGATTAAGCTATGATCGTGTTCAGGGGTGGAGGACCAAGTTTGGACGTCACATATCAAGCAAAAATCCGTACTCTGCGAAAACTCCACAACTGTGGCGCGTAGGGCGATGCGCAGTGCGCCACGACTACCCAAATCCTACTAACTGTCAATCGTTGAGCTCTCTGGATATCCCCACTAATGCCCCACATGGCGCGTTGTCCCATGCGGCACGCCTGTGTTATGTTTACAGAGCAAATATCCTATTTCGGTTAGAAGAAGGTAGTTTCGTCTGGGCCCGACCCTACTTGGTATAAATACATGAAAAAACATTATTTTATGGACTTTTGACATACATTGGACCTACGGAGGCTAAGGAGGAGTTGGATGAACACAAGCACAAGGATTGCATCATTCCTTCCTCAGCTAAGACCCAAGTTTGGATTGATTTTATGTTTTCCTATACTTTAATTATATATTTGATGAATTTCTCCATATCTATGGAGTGGTTCCATTTAGGATTTGATGGATTTGGTGTATTGATGACTGTTTGTGGATTATAACTCTAATTTTATGTATTGAATCGTTTTGGATGATTTAATTGTTTTATCTATATTCAATAGTTCATGTAATCCAGAGAGACATAACTTGTGATATCTTTGCATTGTATTGTTAGTTGACTTCCTTAATTCTTCTTAGTAATCCAATGAGGCTAGTTGAATCATTGATTAAACCTAGTTAGAAGGATAATCGAGAAAGGTTCTCCTAAAGACCAATCCACTACGCATTCGTGCATATCTTCACGTGCTTAGATAGGTTCATCTTGTGTATCGCGAGAATAGCTTTTGCTGAACGTTTGAACTAATAATTAAGTGAATTCGTAAGATTCACTTGAAAATTAGAAGTGAATTATCTAGAGCTAGATCCAAACAATTATCTTGCACTTATCCTATCAAAACCCTACATTCTCCCATTGATAACTTTCTTTTCCTATTCCTTGCTTCGATTGTCATTAGTCAATAGCTTTAGATTCTTAAACAATTTTAGTTAGACATCTTATAAATCTCAATTGTTGATCATCCTGGATAGCAACAAATCTAGAACTACGAGAATAATATTTAAATCCAATCATTATGGATACAATATTATACTATACTATATTTGATCAGTGAGTAGAATTTAAATGAGTGTTTTGCGCTCGTCAGTGTCCCATTTCACTTCGAAACTCATCCGAAATCAAAACCAAACACCATGGCGAGTCATGTAACTACAATATAACATAGATGAGGTAATAAATAGGGGATCGGGCCAGTACACTCAAAATGACCGGCAGAGTCGCTACATGCTCCCCCTCTTAAAACAACTGTTCATAATTGAATGAGTACAAAGTCATACCTAGAGTGGTGAAAAGGTGGGGATAAGAGCTATGCATATCATGCTCGGTATCCCAAGTCGCCTCCTCGATTGGCTGACCTCTTTACTGAAGCAATGTTCTTCGACCTCAACTTTCAAACCTACCTGTCAAAAATAGTCGTCGGCTCCTCAACATAAGATATATCCTTATCCAACAGGAGTGAGTTGAAGTCAAACACATGATACAGATCGCCATGATACATTCGGAGCATAGAAACATGGAACACTGGATGAACTACAACTAGACTAGGTGGTAGTACAAGCCTATATGACACCTCCCCAATCCTCTCAAGTATATTAAATGGTCCGATATACCTAGGGCTCAACTTTCCCTTCTTCCTGAACCTCATAACACCCTTCATGGGTGAAACCCAGAGCAAGACCCACTCCCAACCATGAATACAACGTCATGAACCTTCTAATCCACATATCTCTTTTGTTTAGATTGGGTTGTACGAAGTCGATCCTGAATAAATTTAACCTTTTTCAAAGCATCCTGAACCAAGTATGTACGCAATAGCCTAGCTTCACCCGGCTCAAACCAACCCACTGCAGACCGGCACTACCTACCATATAAAGCCTCATACGGGGCCATTAGAATGCTCGACTGGTAACTGTTGTTGTAGGCAGACTCCGCAAGCGGTAAGAACTGATTCTAAGAACCCCCAAACTTCATCACAAACGCACAAAGCATATCCTCTAATATATGAATAGTGCGCTCGGACTACCCGTCCGTCAGAGATGATAAATACTGGCACACTATGAAACCTGACAATCTCGCGAATATAAACTTGAGCCAGCTGCTCTGAAAAATATGCAATCACCACTAGAGTGAAATTATCTAACTTGGTCAATCTATCCATAATCACCCAAACTACATCAAATTTCCTCTGAGTGTGTGGGAGCACAACAACAAAATCCATAGTAATATGCTCCCATTTCTACTCTGAATCTCTAGCTTCTGAAGTAATCCATCTGGCCGCCGATTCTCATACTTCACCTGCTGATAATTTAGGCACCGAGCTACGTATTCCACTATGTCCTCCTTTATTTTCCTCCATCAATAATGTTTTTTCAAGTCCTGATACATCTTCGCAACACCTGGATGAATGGAGTACCGCAAACTGTGAGCCTCTTTGAGAATCAAGTCAGGCAAGCCATCTACATTGGGCAAACATAGCATGTCATGCATCCGTAATACACCATTATCCCCAATAGTGACCTCCTTGGCATCGCCATGCTGAACTCTTTCCTTGAGGACAAGCATATAAGGGTCGTCATACTGGCGCTCTCTGATACGATCATAAAGAGAAGACCGAGAAACGAGACAAGCCAAAACTCGACTCGGCTCAGAAATATCCAATCTAACAAACTTGTTGGCCAAGGCCTAAACATCCAAGGCTAATGGCCTCTATGCTACTTGTAGATACGCTAAGCTGCCCAAACACTCTGCCTTGCGACTCAAGGCATCGGCCACCGCATTGCCCTCCCAGGATGTTATAAATGGTGATATCATAATCCTTAAGCAACTCTAACCACCTCCGCTGATGCAAGTTAAGATCCTTCTATCTGAACATATGTTGCAGGCTCCGATGATCGGTGTAGATCTCACAAGGAACACCGTATAAATAGCGCCGCCAATTCTTCAAGGCATGAACAGTAGCTGCTAACTCAAGGTTATGGATAGGATAGTTCTTCTCATGCACCTTTAGCTGTCTAGACGCATAGGCAATCACTCTACCATCCTATATCAACATCACACCGAGACCAATACATGATGCATCACAATATACACTGTAAGCCCCCGAATCTTAAGGCAACACCAATACTGGGGTTGTAGTCAAAACTGTCTTGTGCGTTTGAAAGATCTCCTCACACTCCTTGGTCCACCTAAAAGGAGCACCCTTCTGGGTCAATCTGGTCATAGGTGCTGTAATAGATGAGAAACAATCTACAAATCGATGGTAATACCCCGCCAAACCAAGAAAGCTCCGAATCTCTATAGTTGTAGAGAGTCTAGGCCAACTCTGCATTGCTTCAATCTTCTTCGGATCTACCTTGATCCCCTCACTCGACACTACATGACCCAAAAATACCACTGAATCAAGCCAAAATTCACACTTTGAAATTGTTTTGCATATAACTTCTTTTCTCTCAAGGTCTGGAGGATGATCCTCAATTGTTTCTCATGATCCTCCCGGCACACCAGAATGTCGTCAATAAACATAATGACAAATGAGTCAAGCTAGGGCTAAAATACATTGTTAATCAAGTGCATGAATGTTGTTGGAGCATTGGTCAACCTAAATGACATCACCAAGAACTCGTAATGACCATGATGAGTCTTGAAGGTAGTCTTCGGGATATCTGACAGCCGAATCTTCAATTGATGATAGCCTGAACGCAAGCCAATCTTAGAGAACACTTTGGCACCCTGTAGCTGATCTATTAGGTTATTAATACGTGACAATGGATACATGTTCTTCACTGTAACCTTGTTCAACTAGCGATCATCACTACACATATGCATAGAATCATCCTTCTTCTTTACAAAGAAGACTGAAGCACCCCAAGGAGACACACTGGGCCGAATGAAGAAACTTTTGCAAGCAACTTTTGCAACTGCTCCTTTAACACTTGCAACAATGCTGGGCCATACGATAGGGTGGAATAGAAATGGGCTGAGTGCCCGGTAATAAATCAATGCCAAAATCAACATCCCTATCGGGTGGCATGCCCGGAAGATCTGTTGCAAATACATATGGGTAATCCCTCAATGCCGGAAAAGATAGATAAGTATTACACCCCTTCTTAATCATACGCTGAGCCGTTAGACATGAGATAACCCTGCTCGGAACATAATCTAAAGCACCTCTCCAATCTATCTATTATAATTCTAGCATAGCCAGTGTCACGTTCTTGGCGTGACAATAGAGATTAACATGATAGGGAAACAACCAGTCCATTCCCTAAATAATATAAAAATCTACCATACTGAGCAACAATAGATCGACTGTTGTCTCAAAATAACTAAGAACAACAAAACACGATTGATACACATGATCAACAACAATAGAATCTCTCACAAGTGTGGACACATAGACAGGAGAACTCAAAGAATCACGGGACACACCCAAATATGGAGCAAAATAAGACAACACATATGAATAAGTGGATCCTGGATCAAATAAGACCGATGCATCTCTATGACCGACCAGAACAATACCTGTGATAACTAAGTCAGATGTAACTGCTTCTGTCCTAGTAGGAATAGAATAATATCTGGCTTGGCCTCCCTCTCCAGGGCGACCTTTACCTGCTAGACCTCCACCTCTAGCTGGTTGTACAGGTGGAGTGGCAACTGGTGCGGTGACCATGGACTGAGAATCCACAGGACTCTGTGGAATACGCAGAGCCTGAGTAGTCATTGGAGGTTCACCTCTCCTGAGTCTCTGGCAATCCCTAACCATATGACGAGTGTCACCACACTCAAAACAACCTCTCGGAGGACGTGGTTGTTGTGGTTGGCTCGGGCTTGATCGGTTGGACTGTCCGCTAAAATTTCCCCGTGCAGGAGGTGCACTAGACAATGGTAGTGCATAAAAGGGAGCATGAGGCCTAGGAGTGGACGGAATACCACTGGAGGGCGACTCACATAACCCCTACCTTGACGAGCTGCAACTGGGGCACGGGTACCACTATATGTGCCAAAATCTCGAGGCCTCTCGGCATCCATCTCCTCTCTCTCCCATGTCTACATACCCTCCAATCTCCTAGATATCCCCACTACCTGTTGGTATACGATGTCTATCTCTAACTCTTGGTCCATGCTAAATATGATACCGAGGTTGAGCCCCTCGATAAATCAACGGATTCGCTCTCTAACATAAGAAACCAAGGCTGGTGCATTCCTAGCCAAATCACTAAAAAGGACTGCATACTCCGACATGGTCATAGAACCCTGCTCAAACAACGGCACATCTCTAAGATTCTAGGGAACAAACCCCTTCAAGAACATATCCTAGAATTGAGTCCAAATAAGTGAAGATGCATCGGCCGGATTGCCCAATGCATATGCTCGCCTCAACTGATAAGCTGCTCCCTTAAGTTGGAACGTAGTGAAAGCAACCCCACTAGACTCCACAATATCCATAGTACGGACAATATGATGGCACTCCTCAAGAAACCCCGGGGCATCATCTGAAGCTTAGCCGCTAGAAGTAGGAGGTTGGTACTTCTTGTACCTCTCGAGCCTTAGCTGCTCCCCCTTAGAAACTGCTGCCCTAACCTCGGGCTGAACTGGGAAGACCAGCTCCACTGGTATGACCTATGGGACCTGGTCAACCTGGACCTGGTGTTGTGGGGTACGGGCGATGAGCGTCTGTGTTCTTTCCCTGGTTTGAGGCGTGGAAAGAGCAAAGGGAATCAACCCCGCCAAAGCTAAAGTGCCGAACATGCTCAGAAACTAGGTGAGAGTCGCCTGAAGTGCTGGGCAGTAATAAGCATCTCAGGTGCCTGCTCTCCACTGGAGCTACTGGTGGCTCCTCTGTAGCAGCTCGTGCAAGTGCTCTAGCTGCACAGCATGGACGTCCTCGACCTCTACCCTGGCACCGTACTCTCGTGGCTCCTGTAGGGGGCGCGGGTGTTTGGTTCTGACCTGACTCTGTGTGTCCTCACCATCTGTGAGAAAATAGAAATACACATGATCAGAATCCCGAAGTCAACAATTTCGCACGATAAGAAATCAAAGAAGTGAAGCTTTAACTAACACTTCTACAGCCTCCGGGATATAAGTACAGACATCTCTGTACCGATCTGCGAGATTCTACTAAACCTCCTTGTGACTCATAACACCTATGAACCTAAAGATCTAATACCAACTTGTCACGACCCTAAATTCCCTTCGTATAATGTCGTGATGACACATAGTCTATAAGACTATATAAACCTATCGACATGCAAAAATATTAAATAAAAGCTTAGAATTTCAAAACTTCAACAATTTCATAAATAAATTTAAACTCAACACGTACACCTCTCAAAACCTGGTGAAATATAAGTCACAAGCTCTAAATACAGTGTTGAAGAATCCTATACATCACTGTCTATAAAAGTGAAAGGGACTCCAAGGCCTGCGGACGCAGGCATGTGTACCTTGATATCTCTAAAGAAAGCTCAACGCACCAGTACCGGGACTCATAAAATGCACCTGGATCTGCACAAAACATGTTCAGAAGCATAGTATGAGTACACCACGATGGTACCTTGTAAGTGCCAAGCCTAACATCAGTAGAGTAGTGACGAGGTCGGGTAAAGGCCTTACTGAAGATAATAAGAAACAAGACAACAAATATAATGATATAATAATGATAAAGACAAAGGAAATGAAACAAATAAGATATTTTCGGAAAGTTAACAACACAAAACCAAGATAGATAATACAACACGGAAAGAAAGAAGGATTTATACGTCAAGGAAAAAAAACCAAGGCAAATCCTGCAAATAAAGAAATGATCAACAAGGTCAACAACCGAGGTAGCGCCTCGTAGTTTCAAATCATAGAATTAACTCACAATCTTTCCTGATATCACCGCGCGAGCCTTTACATTTAGTTTTGAAAATCATTTTCCCCAAATAACACCCCGCGTTTTAGCCCACTTTATCACACCCTGTGGCTTCTAGTAGTTCCCCTAATAGCCACGCGTGTCAAGCCCACCTTGTCTCATCGCATGCGTTTCAACACCCATACTTTATACCACTACATGCTTATCAATAATAACAACGGTCCGACATAAACCTTGTGCAAACAACAAAACAATCCTCTTAATCATAACATGAATGGCAAAACATAAAAACTCAATAAAGTGATATTTCACAACTTACACTTTGCCTCAATAGAAACCACGGTCTTTGAAACTCAACACCAAACTCAACAACAAGCTATCTCAAGGATAGCAAATTTCAAGTAAAGAATCCCACGGTTAAATAATGAATGAGAAATTAAGAAAGCAAGTAATTCAACTAAACATGTAGTACAAGTTGAAAATAATAGATAAGACAAGTATACATGTGAAGCTAGACTAAACATAGTGGATGTAACATGCTAAAGTAACTCAATTAAAGCATCAAAAAGAAAGTACGTAGCTAAACTCAAAATCTCAACATTTAGCCCGAGTACGCACTCGTCACCTTGCTTACACGACCTCCACATAATCACAATTGTCACAACAATACCAAATCCTAGGGAGCATTTTCCCACACAAGGTTTGACAAGTTACTTACCTCAAACCATGCTAAATCAATCAACTAGAAGGCCTTTCCCTCGAGTTTCCAACTCTGAACGGCTCGAATCTATCCAAAACAAATTTCATACTATAAATATAACTATGGAAAACTAATTTAAATAATGAAATGTCTATCTTAGCAAAGAATTGGAAAATCGCCCCAAAGGTCAACCTAAACCCGCGTCTCAAAACTTGCCAAAATTATAAAATTGGAATACCCATTCGATATCGAGTCCAACCATACAATAATTATTCAAATGCTACCTCATTTTGCCTTTCAAAACCCAAAAATTTAGTCTAAGAACTTCTACACTTTTTTCCCAATCTTTCCAACTCAAATCCTTAATTACATGCTAATAATGATGATAGATTAGTATAATTTAACCAAAATCAAATCAAGAACACTTACCCCAACAATTACTCTGAAAATCCCTCAACATTTCACCTCAAACCGGGCTCCCAAAATTCCAAAATGAAATATGAACCAAACCGTTGAATTCTTCCTTTTTTCTGCCTAGTGAATCCGTATCTGCGGTCACTTAGTCGCATCAGTGATGCCGCACCTGTGGAAAAACCATCGTAGGTGCGCTCCCAGCTAGGTTAGGACAAATCCACTTCTACAACCAGTTGCTTGCATTTGAGAGTCCGCACCTGGACCAATCCATTTGCAAGTGCGAAGACACCAGAACCAGCCCAGCTTCTGCTGATTCATATAAGTCTAATCTTTTTTCGGATTCGATTCGAATCACACCATGGGCCCTCGGGACCTGTCTGAGTATACCAATAAGTTCCAAAACACATAACGTACCTACTCGAAGCCACAAATCAGAACAATCAAGGTAAATTCAATGAATCACAACCCAAATTCAAGCCTAAGCAACTATGAACTTCCGAATTCCGAATCCGACACCGATTTATACTAAAATAACTCTGATTGACACCAAAGTTTGCACACAAGTCATAATTGACATTACATATATATTGAAACTTCCGGAATCGGTATCCGATCCTGATATCAATAAAGTAAACTCCCCGTCAAACTTTCCAAATTCCTTCAATTTCCAACTTTTGCCAAACTACGCCGAAAAGACCTACAGACCTCCAAAACAATATCCACACACGCTCCTAAGACCAAAATCACCATACTGAGTTATTTCAACCATCAAAAATCCATACCGGAGTTGTCTTCATACATGTCAAACTACTGTGTTCTCCTACGACTTAACCTTCCAATTTAGGGACTATGTGTCCCATTTCACTCTGAAACTCACCCGAAACGAAAACCAAACACCGCGACGAGTCACAAAACTACATTATAACACAGTGGAGGCAATAAATAGGGAATTGGGGCTAGTACACTCTAAACGACCAGTCGGGTCGTTATAATGAAATATTTTCCCAAAATTTGGGAATCACTGAGTATAAGAACATCTACAGAATAATATGGTATGACTACCGAAACACTGTCTGGGAGGGTAGAATAGTATAAATAAAACTAAAATACAAAGAAGGAGAATCAAATCTCTAAAATCAGCAATCACCGAACCCGGAAGTACCTGGATCTCCACACAAAATGTAGAGTGTAGTATGAGTACAACTGACCCAATGCTCTCAATAAGTAACAAGACTAACCTTGGGCTGAAAGTAATGAGGAGCTTAGCAGGTACAATCCAAATACAGAAATAATAGTACATAAAAGTAGATATGCTTTCAAGTTTAAAATAGATAAAATATGCAAAGTGTGACTGCAATGATGAATGATACATCTCTATCTCTACATTTAAATTACACATGCCAACTATAATACAATGCAGTGATCAAATCATATGCATGCTCTTGGAGTACCAATGCACTCAGCCTTCCCAGCCACCCAATCCTCACAGTCACTCAGCCCACACAGTCACCCAGTCCTCACAATCACTCGACATTCGCACTCAATAGGTACATGTTCTCACTTTTGATAACTCAGACTCTGGAGGGAGGCATCCTACCCAAGCGCTAAAATAAGCCAATCAATACATTAATCAATAAAGCATGTTGCGGCCTGCAACTCGATCCCATAAATATCCTTAAAGTCAGGCCCTCGGCCTCACTCAGTCATCAATATCTCTAGTCTCTCAATATCACAAATATCATGACAATCAACCTAAACAATGATGATATGATGTATCAACATATGGCAAGAGAGACTGAGATATGATATGCAAATGACAGATGTCACTGAGTACATAATTTGAAATTAAACAGGTAATTGAACAACACCACCACCTTTGTGGGTCCCAACAGTACCAGCATATAGCCTAAGTGTGATTTCTAACATGAATAACAACTCAATTTCTCTAACACATGGAGAATATATGAATAATGACAAAATTATTTGACTACACAGTTTCACGGAATCTATCGAGTCACAATTCCTATGGTGCACGCCTACACGCCCGTCACCTAGCATGTGCGTCACCTCAATACCAACCACATAACACGTAATTCAGGGATTCATACACTGAAAACCAAGTTTAGAAGTATTACTTCCCTCAAACCGTGCAAATCCATACTCCAATAAGCCCTTGAATCCGCGAATCGGCCTCCAAACACCTCGAATCTATCCACAAACAACTCGATACAATAAACACAAGCTATAGGAATCTATTCCATACGAAAATACTATGTTCTTAATCAAAAGTTCAAAAGTCAGCTCAAAACGTCAACCCCGGGACCACATCTCAAAATCCAACAAAATTTACAAAATTTGAAGAACCATTCAATTACGAGTCCAACCATAACAAAATTAGTCAAATCTGACACCAAATCGCCACTCAATCCCACAATTCTTACTATCCAATTCCTAGCTCAAACCTCCCAAAATTCCACCTTAAAAACATATAAACTAGGTGGGAAATTTGATGGGTAAACTATATAATTAGATAAAAATGACCAAAATTGGCTTAACACAATAAATCTCGCGAAACCCTTCTCAAAATTGCCTCCAATCGAGGTTGGAAAACCCAAAATGAATAAAATCTCATAGCACTTCAATTAAATACACTGCCTAGGCCATTCTCTTCTGCTAGGCCAAAATCCGTATCTGCATAATCGGTTTTTTAAAGAAAACTTCGCATCTGCGGAAATCACTAAGTTCCCATGCTCCACATCTGCCCCCAAGTTCGCTTTTGCGGAAGTGCTTTTGTGCCCAACGTCCGCCTCCGCGAAAACAACTGGCCATCCCATATTCTCCCCCACAATCCGCTTCTACGACCTCATTTCCACAGGTGGAACTCCACTTCTGCGGACCACCCCTCCGCACCTGCGACCACTTCCCAACTCTTTGCATACCACACTTGCGACCATTGCATCGCTTCCCCGGTGACGCACCTGCGACCAATCCTCCGTAGGTGTGATGGCACAAGACATCAGCAGCCCAGAAATCCTCCTAAGTCAAATTCCAATATGATATCCATCTGAATCACTCCCGAGGCCTCTGGACTTCAACCAAACATACCAACAAGTCCTAAAACATTATACGAAGATAGTCGAGGCCTCAAATCACATCAAACAATAACAAAAACACGAATCACACCCCAATTCAAGCCTAATGAAAACTAATTAATTCCAACACCTACAATCAATGTCGAAACCTATCAAATCAACTACGATTACCCTAAAACTTTGCACATAATGCATAATTGACACAATAGACCTATTTTAATTTCCGGAAACTTGTAATTTTCTAATTTTCGTCATTCCAATCTAAAATAACCTATGGACCTTCAAATCAATATACAGACACAATGCTAAGTCGAAAATAACCATATAGAGCTATCAGAACCATCAACACTGCACTCCAGAGCCATTTACACATAAGTCAATATCCGGTCAACTATTTCAACTTAGGTTTCCAACCTTGGGACTAAGTATCCCAATTCATTTTGAAACATGTCCGGATCCAAACCAACTACCCCAACAAATCACATAATAACAATTGAGAATAGAATAGGAAGTAAATGGTGAAACGAGGCTACAACACTCAAAACAACCAGCCAAGTCGTTACAGTATAGTATGGACAGATTCGAATTTCCCTCTTTTAGAAGAAGACATGTACAAAATGCTTTTCATTTGGACAGAAGAGCTATTCTTTTGATATCCCTTGGATAGCAAATTATTTTGATATAGGAATGGGGTGATTTCATATATCCCCATGTATACTTATTATACTGTGGAGTAGATGTGGTGCAGTTCCACCTTGTTAATTCACCTGATCGATTTCGTTAGTAGTATACATATTTTGTTGCTAAAAATGAAATTTGGAAAGTGAACAGATTATCAGATTCCCGGTAACATAATCAATTTGTTTAACCCAAAAAGAGTTTTTATGGTCAAATATAATATTAAGAAAAATCGGATTACTGATAACCAAAATTACTCCACTTTCTTGGTAATATAGAAATTTGAAAATAATTGAAATAACAAGTAAGGAAATAAAGCTTATTATTGATTACTAAATTCCCCCAAAATTGCGGATTGGACTCTCGAATAAAATAAAGTAAAAGTCTGATTGCATATATTTAGATATATTCAGATGATTGTACAAAATAAAGTACGGGTCCTTATATAGGGATGCACAATTGGAATGATTTTCCTACTTAATTCTGATTAATTCATGACATTAATTACCTTGATGGCCCATTACCAAATTTACTTGCAATGGTTACAGTAATAATAGAGAATCACTCATAATCAAAGCTAATGTTGATTCCCCATATATCTATATAACATATTCGTGAAAATTTCCCATTATATTCTTCATACATCTTGTGCATATTTCCTTTTTTCCAGTTGTTAGACCCGGAACCTCTCTGATAAAATCCCGTGGGTATTTTATTTGTGCCTTTTTGTTTTTCTTTATTGACCCATTATAGGTGCCACTTGTCACCTCGATGTTGGTCCACGTGCCATGCCTTTTTTCCACCAATACAAATAGTCTCCCACTTTCTGAATATACTTAAATGTATATTCGGGAAGTCGTAAATTCTCTTGTGGGGGGAATGTCTTGTCTCCTTTTCCCAATTATCATTATTCTTTCTTCAGAAACGATGAGACATACATCATGCCTATTTAATGCCTAGGACATGTGTCTCATTGTAATTGGTTCTGTAATTTTCAATGCCTTTTTAGGGTTTTTCTGCTGTTGCATCAGTCACGAATTGATGGTTCCATGATGACAGTTCATAATGACGACCTCTGATGATGGGTTTTCTCCTATAAGTGTCATATTATATATAACTTTTAAAAGTCCTATCTACTCTATAACTTGCGTGGTCTAGTTCGAGGTCTCGAGTGGCATCACATTGTGAATTATGACTTGCGTGCATGGTCAGATTTGATTTTCGGATGGTCCGGAATGAATTTGGATGAGTGATTCTCACTTTAGAAGCCTAAATTGAAACTATTTACCAAGATTTGACTTTTGAGTGCATGACCCCGTAACAGTGTTTTGATAGCTCTAATAGGTCCGCATCATGATTTTGGACTTGGTCATATGCCCGAAATTGAATTCAGAGGTCTGTAGGTTGATTTGTGATGTTTTGTCAAACGTTGGCAATTTAAAGGCTTAGAATTTTTATAAGCTTGACCGTAGGTTGCTTTCATATCTATCTTATTTTGTTTTATGTTTTGGGACTTGGAATAGGTCTATTTTGTCATTTGGAACTTGCCCGCTAAGCTTGGCGTCATTTCGAGTTGATTTGATAGGAATCGAACACGCGGTTGTATTTTTAGAAGTTCTTGAGTTTCATGTTAAATTCATGCGTTTTGAGGTCTAATTCATGATTTTGGATGTTATTTTGATGTATGGTTTTTGGATCCCTGAGGGCTCAGGTGAGTTTCAGATGCATTGCGGAGTGTTTTAGGGAGTTTAAGTATTGTTTCTTCTTACAGAGATGCGTCAGGTCTCGCATTTGCGATATATAGATCGAAATTGCGATATTGGCCATAGTCTGCTAGGTTTGCATTTGCGAACACAAATTTCACATTTAAGAATACAGAGTTCGACTTTGCAATGGGGTAGCCTGGGTGAGCTGGTTCACATTTGCGATCTATATGGTGGCATTTGCGAATTTTCCTATATTCGCAACTGCGATCTATTCGTCGCATTTGCGATGAAAGTAGGGATGTGAGGTTCTTTGTTTTTTGGAATTATTTCTTCGCATTTGTGGGGTTCGTTTTTGCAAACCCCAGGTCGCATTTGCGACACCTGCGACTGGACAAAAAGCTGAGGGACAGGGTTTTAGTCTCAGTTTTCGATTTAGGAACCCTAGACTCGGTAAAAGGCGATTTTGACGAGGGATTGTCATCTACAAACTTTGGGCAAGTTATTCTAATCTATCTCTAATCGAATTCCATCAATATATATATATATATATATTAGATTGTAACATCAAAATCATGTGAATCAAAGTGAAAAGTTGTGAAACTTTGTCATGTTTTTGAAAAATAAGAATTCCAGTTTTAAGAGTCGATTTAGACTCAGATTGTGAAACTAATCACATATATGAACTCGTATCGTGGGGTCATGGGTAGTCCGAATCTACCATTGAACTTGAGTTTTTACCGGACGGTCCCCCGATTGACTTTTGAGGAATTGTGTAAAGATCATAGCTTTACTCATTGGAATTGATTTTTCTTGCTTTAATTGATGCTATTAAGTCGATTTTGATTAAATTTGTGCCTAGTGGAGGTGAATTGTAACGAAAAGCTATTTTTGAGAATTGATTGAGGGCTTTTAAGGTAAGTATCTTGCCTAACGTTCTGTGGGGTAAACTACCCCACCGGGACTGGTTTGTTTGGACTATTTGATCTACGTGAAAGACGAGTACATGAGGTGACGAGTGTGTACACGACTCATATGTGAAATTTGACCGACTTAGGTTCTTAGGTTCTCATGTAAATTAAAATGAAGTCTCATCATATTATATCCTTCATCTCTAAATTTACCCCACATGTCTTATTTGAAGTTGATTGGTTCATGTGCCTCCCTTTAGTGCCAAATATACCTTTACATGCCTTAATTGAAGTTGTTGCCTCTTTAATTGCCATGTTATCTCTTCCGCATTTGATTATCCTTAATTGAAGTTATTGTTATCTCTTCCTTAGTTTATTATCGTTAATTGAGGTTATTATTATCTCTTCCATAGTTGATTGTCCTTAATTGAAGCAATTTTTACATGTTATCTCTCTTATCATTGAGTTGTACTTATTTGGAATCATTGTTACATGTTATCTTTCTTATTATGGAGTTATTCTTAATTGGAATCATTGTTATATGTTATCTCTCTTGTTGTTGAGTTACTCTTATTTGACATCATTGTTACACACTATCTCTCTCATTGTTGAGTTATTCTTGTTTGAAACCGTTATTACTTGTTGTGTCTTTCGCCGTGAGCTTGTTCTTCCGTTCTTTATGTTTTGTAGTTCTTGTGTTGAGTTACTTGCAGTAATCCTATGTTATTTTTATTGTTGTTGTTGTTGTTGTTGTTGTATTCGGTGTTATTGAGCCGAGGGCTACGTGTGGTTGTGGTATTCGAATTGTTTTACGGAAATATTGTGGCATATAGATACATGTGGTGCGAGTTGTTATATTATGTTGTTATGTTTCTGGCACACATGATACTATTGTGAGAATTATCGGGGTACTCGCATGTGTGTTGTCCGTGCGGTTGTGATTTGTATTGTGGGCACAAGATGCCAAGTGATTAGGGTTTGTGGTTTGGGACACGAGATTTGTGATTATGAGGTATGGTACCTCGGGGAAGTTCTCAAATAAATCTTGTGTCAATGTGGTTGTTCTCATTGAGTTGTTACTTGTTTTTATTACTTGGCTTCACTGGACTTAAATTGTATTCAGCTTACTCTACAACGTTATTACCTATTGTGCCTTGTTGTTAATTGTTGATTCTAGTTTTCTATTGCAAGTATTGTTTAGTTATTTTTACCATGCTTAGATTTATATTCATATTGTTTAGTGTTAGTTTTGCATTCATATTTGTACAAGTTATTAAGACTAGTAGGTGTCTTGACTGTCCCTCGTCACTACTCCACCGAGGTTAGTCTTGATACTTACTGGGTACCGTCATGGTGTACTCCTGCTACACTTTTGTAACGACCCAGTTGTTTTGTAAAATTGCATCATGTTACCCATTTTTATTCTTCACACGTGCGTGTTGATTGTTTTATGACTTGCAGGGTTGGTTAGTTTCATTCCAGTAAGCTTTCGGGTTGATTTAAACCCTTATTTTTTTATTTAGACGTTTAAATTAAAAAGTTTGACCAAACTTTAACTTTTGTGAAAGCGACTCCTGAACTGTGTTTTGATGGCTCTAATAGATTCGTATCGTGATTTCAAACTTAGGCATACGCCAGAAATTGATTTTGGAAGTCCGTAGGTTGATTTATGTTGATTTGCCAACATTTGGCAATTTCAAGTTGGAAAGTTTGACCAAAGGTTTACTTTTAGCTATCGAACTCGGAATTTAATTTTGGGACTTGGAATAGGCCCGTTATGGTATTTAGAACTTGTTTGCAAAATTTGGTGTCGTTTGGAGTTGATTTGATAGGATTCGGGCGTTTAGTTGTAGTTTAAAAAATTATTGAAATTTACTTTGAAATTCATGCATTTTAGTGTTCGATTCATAGTTTTAGATGTTATTTTTGTGTTTTAATCATGCGAGCGAGTTCGTATGATATTTTTAGACTTGTGTGGATATTTGGTTTGGAGCGTCGAGGGCTCAGATGGGTTTGGTGCTGCTGGTGCTTAGGTATCGCAATTGCGAGCACCAACATCGCAATTGTGAAAGTGACAGTGGGGGGATCAGTTGTCGCAATTGCTATATCCCCTTCGCAGTTGCAAAGATTGCCACATTCTCGCTTAGTTCACATTTGCGATCCTTAGTTCACATTTGTCGTATCTTGAAACTAATCACATATGTGAACTCTTGGGGTCATGGGTAGTCAGAATCTACCATTGAACTCGGGTTTTGACCAGGAAAGCGTTGGGTTGACTTTTGTTGCCTATTTGGGAAAAGTGTAAAGATCATAGCTTTATCTGTTGTAAATAATTTCCCTAGCATGGTTTGATGCTATTAAGTCAATTTTTGTTAGATTTGAGCCTTTGGAGGCGAAGTTTAGGGGGAAAGCTATTTCCGAGAGTTGAATTGGCCTAGTTGAGGTAAGTATCTTGCCTAACTTTATGTGGGGGAACTACCTTTTAGGATTGGTACTGATTGATTCATTTGTGCTATGTGAAAGCCGTGTACACAAGGTGATGAGTGGGTACTCGGGTTGTACGTGGTTTTTGACCGGTTTAGGCTACTTAGACTATTTTCATGCTTTAATTGAAATACCATATCATGTTATAAATTCCCATAGCCAATCTATTCTTGTTTGTGCTAGTCTATCCTTTCATGCCTTAATTGACTTGTTTAACACTTGTCCTACACCCTACTTGATAAATTGCTCTCATGCCTTAGTTGAACTTGTGGTCTTCATTGATATATGTCATCTCCTTCATTGTTTATTATCATTTCTTGAAACCATTGTACATGTTATCTCTTTCATTGTTAATTCTCACTATTTGAAGTCATTGTTACTAGTTATCTCTTTCTTTGCTATTATTCTCATTTGAAGTCATGTTATTCCTTCCATTGTTGGGTTAGTAGTGTTGAAGTTGTGGAAGCCGTATCATTTTGAAGCGAAGTTGATAATTATTATGATATCTTTCTTGTTGAGAATTTTACATTCATTGTACTTATTGATATTTTTGTATACGTTGTGGTGAAGCTGTGGGCTATTGTTGTGGAAACATTGATATTGTTTTTGTAGGCAAGTTGTGATATATGGGCACTTGTGGTGCGAGTTGTTATTGTTATGTGATATTGACGCGCATGCAGTGGTATAAGGCATGGGGTTAATGTGCATGTGGCGGTCTATGGTATGATTTATCTGTGTGGTGCTTGTAGGGAAACTACGTGAAGCCACGCAATGTCATAAGGTGTACTAAAGTGCATGTACCTTTTTGGAAAAACTGTTTTAAAAACCTATTTCAAACGTAAGTCTCACACGGCGGTATAAGGAAGGATTATGATTGAGATTGTGAATACGAAGTGGTACTTCGGTTGTGATTCTTGATATATATACATGAGGCGGTACCTCGGTGGTGATTCGTATTATGCATGAGGCAGTACATCGTTGTGATTCTTGTTGTTGTGTTCTTCCTTGTTTTTGGCAGTTATTGTATCATATATGATCATTGTGGTTCTCCTAAGCTGATTTCTTTATGTTATTTTTGTGCTTACCATTCTGGTATTTGTTTATATTGTTAACTATTCGCATCAGTTATTTCTCTGCTTTCCATTATTTATCCCTATTACATTTTTATACTGCTTATTTATATCCTAGGGGACGCACATGCTAGGTGACGGGCGTGTGGGGGTGCACTGTGTGAATTATGATTCGGTGGAATCTTTGGTGCTGTGTAGTTACCAAATCTTGTTTCTATTCATAAAATTTGTGCGTGCTAGAGTAATTGAGTTGTGATCCATATTAGAAACCATGTTTAGGCTATATGCCTATTCTGTTGGGACCCACTAAGGTTATTTCTGTTGTTGAGTTATTTGCTTAAATTGTAATTCATACTCAGTCATATTAATTCATTTGTATATCATATCTCAGTCTCTATTATCATTTATCGTTACATCATATATCATTGTTTGGGCTGATTGGCATCAAATTTGTTATCCCGAGAGACTAGATAGATTGATGACTGAGTTGAGGCCGAGGGCCTAATTATGAGTGATATTTGTGGGATAGGGTTGCATGCCGCAACAGGCTTTATAGATTCATGATGGGATCGGGTTGCACACCACAACATGTTTTATCGATTCATGATGGGATCTGCTTGCATGCCATAGTAGGCCATGTTGGCTTATATTAGCACTTGGGCAGGATCCGCACCTCCGAAATCTAACTTACCAACAATGAGCACAGGTACCGAGTACTGAGTGTTTGAGTGTAATGAGTGATCAAGTATACCGAGTGATAGTGTTAGATAGTGAGATTTAGTACTCTAAGAGCGTGAGTACATGAGCTTATCACGGTGATGCATTACATTTTACATGCATACTTGGCATGCAGGCATAGAGATGCATTTCCTTATGCTACACAATTTTGTGACATACATGCACATTGACATGTAGGCATATAGATAGAGATGTACTTTTCTCATGCTATCTAAGAATGAAATATCTTTTCTATTGTTGAATGTTTCTGGGAAAATCAAAGTTTTTTGATTTACTCATATTTTGGTGATTTTGATGAAAGATTTTGCTTTTACTGTTATACCTAAAAAGCATGCCTATTTTTCGTAGTTGTAAACGAGCTGAGCATCATATCTTTGAGTTATTACTTGTACTGCTTTTATCATATTATTACGAGTTGTTCTTGGCTATTGGTGTTGAACTCTGACCATTGTACAAGTTCGTCACTTCTTTCAACCTAAGGTTAGCTTTGTTATTTATTGAGTAAATGTGGTTGGTTGTACTCATACTACACTTCTTCACCTCGAGTGTAGATTTTGGAGCTGATGTTGTTGTGTAGGGTGGGAGCTGGCATTGAAGATGTACTTGTGTTCTGGTTATAGTTGTTTCTTATTCTTGGTAGCTTTAGATTTATAAATCTGTTTATGTACGTTTCGAATAGATGATGTATTTATTTCATATTAGTTTTGTCAACTATAAGTCTAAGAAGCTCATGATTTGTACTACCAGTCCTTGGAGAGTTGTAAAAAATCTAGTTATTTCATTTTTTACTCTTATAATTATTATTATATTGTGGTTTATTGTTATTCGGCTTACCTAGCGGGTTTGGTTAGGTGCCATCATGACTAGTTAGATTTTGGATCGTGACAAGTTGGTATGAGAGCTGTAGGTTCTATGAGTCATGAGCAAGTGTCTAGTAGAGTCTTGCGGATCGGTATGATGGCATCCATACCTATCTTCGAGAGACTACATGGAATTTAGGATAAACTTTCCATCTTTCTTTCCTTATTGTGTGACATTAATTCAGCTTGGAGCGTCTCTTTGAATTTCATTCCACTCACTCGTATGCGTATGTGAGCACTCGGTATCAATTGTGCATCGATGTCTTGTGAATCTATGGATGAGGTACAAGATATTTTTTCTATGTTTTGGTGATATGCCAATATGGAGCACTTGAGGCTCGGTTTGAACCGCTGCTTAGGCTCGATAGTTTGACTTGTCTGAGCATGTTCTTTTGGACTTTTATGTCCAGTGGTGTCCCTATGAGTAGGACAGGTTGCTCGGTGAGTGGTTGGATGGATATATAATGAGTACGATGTAATTACGGGATGTGTTCAGATGGTTTGAATGTGACGGGAAAAGTTTTCTTAAGATGTGAAAAGGACTACTGGCTGGATTTCTATGGATGTGTCATACAGTCTTGAGTTATGAAGGTTTTTCAAAGATTCTTCCATGTTATTTCACTTGTGGAATGGAGCAGATTTTCAGCTCTTGTTGATGAGTTCAGAATCGGGAAGATTAGGTGATTGCGTAGTAGTTGTGGCTGTGAAAAAGGTATTAAGAGATGTTAGTTTGAGGCTAAGTAGGTGGATTATTACCTGCGGGGTAATCTATGGATCCATGATCCTTACGATATTGTGTGGAGGGTTACTCTTCTACCTGTGGATTATATGTATTGCGATTGGAGTTTGGATTGGTTGATAAAGTTGACTTGATTGTCAGGAGGAAGAATGCGAGCTTACCGGATGATTTGGCGTATTATATGGTTTGTGTTACATGAGCTTATGAAGGATTTAGTTGAAGTTCAGTGTGTGATTATGGCAGTAATAGAGTATGGGTATTTTGAGTTATCGAATATTTTGTTCTATGGCTGGACTTAAGTGGGGGAGTCTGCTATCGACGATTTGATTGCATAGTTATGTGTTGTACTGGTTTCGGTTTGTAGCATACTTATGAATCAGTTATGACTTTTAGAGGTTGAGATCGAGGATCACTCGAGTAAGGGAAATTTTTTATACGGGTTATATTACACTTTATGGGTTTATGGAAATCACAGAATGATTCGAGTTGTTATTCGTGATGGATGTGGTGGGCATGGAGTAAGGAACATGTCGTTCGGCCCGCTTGGATGGTACAATTGGTATTTGAGCAGAGTGGACGACTCTCGAGAGGGTTCTAATGTATTCAAGATTTATATGTGGCAGTGGAGAATATTTTGGATTTATATATGGCTAGAATATGAGATTTGCATTGGATGGTGTCGAGATTCACGATATATCTATCATTATGGATTCTACATTTTAATGCCAGGAAGGTAAAGGAAACGATTTTAGATTCACATAAGGCCTCTTCATAGTGGTATCTCAGGTGTAGTTTTTTGAGTGTTTAAATTAGAGTACAACGGTTTATGGGCCTTAAGGTGATGTTGTTTTAAGCAAGGATCTCTTATGGGGAGCGTTGAGTTAAGGGTCGTAGTGTGCTAGCAAAGAGAAGTGTTAACTTGAAGGCAATTCAGAAGAAGCTCAGAGGAAATAGGCAGGTTGGTAGCAAGTCAGATCAGTATGGTAATGGTATGCTCGGTTTTAGTTCTTATGATGTGATGAGGCTATACAAGTATTTTGTGGTAATACTCTTGGGTTGGGCGACCTGCGTGACTTGGTTGAGTTAGAGGAATTCAATTATGATTGCTTGGTTATGTGCAAATGGGTTTCGTAGAGTTCTCGATGATTTCTACCACGACTTAGGATGGATATTTTCTATAACATGGGGAGTTTGTGGTGCATTGCGATTTTCTCAAGGATGGGATCAAGTGGAGGTTTCTAGATATTTGAGTATGTATTTTACTTTTGATTGAAAGTTTGTAATGGGGTAGGTTCTCGTGTTTTCATATGATGGCATGACAGAGGCGGTGCATCATGTGTTATTGAGATTTGCATGTGCAAATATATGGTTCAGTTTCAAAGGGGAGGTAATGTGTTCTATATTACATAGACATTTTCAAATATTAAGAATAATGATGTCACTATCTGGTATCCCCTGAGAAGACTACACATTTCGAAGGGCGCCATGTGTTTTAACTTACAGATGCTTTATTGGTATTGCGATACTCGCCTGGTTGATCGACTACTGATGTTCGGATTTTGTTCTGTGGCACGAAAGAATTATGGAAGTATTTCTCATAAAATTATTATGTATGAAGGATGTACCAGTCACTTGAGTGGTGGAGATGGGATCAGATCAGATATACTTTTGTATTCTAGTCGTTTGAAGACTGGGAGTCTTAGATGAAGATTGCTTCTTTGTTGCGTAGGTGTTATTGTTAGGCGATTGAGGGTTTTTTGGAGGGTTGTTTATCTATATGTGGATGACCATAGTCAATTTTGAGGCCCATTGGTAGGCCAATGAGGATGTGTATTCTACACTGGGTCGGATTTGTTGATTCAACACTAGAATTGTTGAGGGATATCTCATTTAGCTGGAGTTGAGCGTGTTTTCATTCCGATATGTTCTCTATGTTACTCTTCTATTCTATAATGGGTTGTGATTTGTTGGTTATACACACACTAGATGCGTTTCTGCTTCGAACGAGATGGTTATTGAGGTGTTGATTGGCTGGTTGTGCCATGATAATGGTCTTTCCTATTGATGGTATATCATGCTATCCATTTCTTGACCATTATGGTCATGCACTTTATGTGGTTGTTTTTTACTTGCTTATGGTTTGTTGATTTTGAGCACTGTGGATCGCGTTATTTCATATGGATCGGTGTTTGGGTATGGTCATACGTTGTAGCTGAGTATATTGAGATATGATCTTTTGTGTTAGATTCGCGTGTCTTGATTCTACTATGTGTGATGGGTTCATAGCATTATGTTTGTGCTGGTACCTGTTGAACCTGGGAGACGGATCTCTCCTTTGATTCATTTTTTCTTCATGTTTGAGTACATTGGAATTTTTGCTTATTGATGCAAGGATCGCATGGTTTGTGGATTTAGGTTGTATTGGCGGGGCATGTCCATAAAATAGCTATGTTTGAAGAGATAAGGTCATTGGACCTAGAATGGGAAGCTATTATGGTCAGAAGTTATTGTTGTGAGCATTTGAGTTATGTGGTATATCATGTGATTACATCTTGCATTATGGTTATAACTTGATACAACTTGTTCAGACTTATACAATGTGTAGATGCAATATTCAGGTGTTGCAAGGAATTTCAGATGTTGAAAATTGGGTTTTAAGGTTTATGGACTAAGGTCAAAGTAAGGATCCACTATTCGGTGGGTTAAGACTTTGAGTAGCTTCATATTATGTATTATGACTTGCGTGTATGAATGGTTTCAGTTTTCGAGCGGTTCGGGATTGATTTGGAAGAATGATTCGCATTTTTGGAGCTTTAAGTTTGAAGAGTTGGCCAAGGTTTGACTTTTGGTAAACAGACTCGAAATCAGGTTTAATTATTCCAATAGCTTTGTATGATAATTTTGGACACGTCCACAAAGGTGGGTTAAATTTCGATGCGTTTTGGATAAGTTTGAGTTGTATGGTGATCGCTTTCTGTTTCGACGTCGATTTAAGTATAAAGGTTACCACATTAAAGGTTACGACATGGAGCGCGATCGGCGCTCAACCGAGTAAACCCAGTCGAGCAAGCCTAATATACATTAACCTCTCATCATTACTCATGCATGATTTACGATAACATAATTAGATCTTGACTATCATATTGAATACATTTGGATTAATGGCCCATAAATTCTTTCTCATAATGTTTACAACGCTTTATAAACAACTGTAAATACTGTGAACATAAATACATGACAAAACTTAAATATTTAATTACATGACCCACAGTGTACATGGAGCTTCTAGGATAATAGAAACCTAAGTACATAAAACCAACTAGACTAGAACACCCACTCGAACTTTAGCGGGCTCACCATAATCTATTATGTAGAAAATCCATATGAAAGATCCATATCATCCTATAGAAGTATACCTGCATCCATTAAAAGATTTAGCGCCCCTGACAAATGGGACGTGAGTATATGTGGAATAGTACTCGCGTGTAAGGCAAACATAACAACATATGAAATCTTGGTAATTCAAATAAGAGGCATACGAAGTACATCAAAAAATATGAAATATCCCATAGATTCACATTTCAAGTCTCGTTATGCTCACAACATTTAAAACTTCGTTTATGATTACCTGTTCCATATGAACTATGCATGGAATACATAATATAAAGTTATTGAAACAACATGTACAAACAACGCCAATGAAATTGGCACCATCCTCCCTTATTTTGCACATATACAGATCATAGACCTCCTTAGTGTACACATATCATATTATACAACTATGCGTCTCATAGACTGTCCACAGTGTTTATTCATACCGTACACCTATACATTTCATACACAATACACTGATGCGTTTCATAGACCACCTATAGGATTCCATACATAATGCACCTATGCATTTCATAGACTGTCCATAGGATTACATATACAATAAACCTATACGTTTCATAGACCATCCATACGATTACATATACAATACACCTATGCATTTCATAGACCATCCAAAGGATTACATATACAATACACATGTGTGTTTCATAGAATGTTCTTAGTTTTTACTTACATATTATGTATTATGACTTGCGCGTATGATTTGTTTCAGTTTTCGAGCAGTACGGGATTGATTTAGAAGAATGATTCTAGTTTTAGAAGCTTTAAGTTGGTTGAGTTGGCCAACGTTTGACTTTTTGTAAACGGACTCGGAATCAGGTTTAATTGTTCCAATTGGTGTGTATGATAATTTTGGACATGTTCACAAAGTTTGGTTAAATTCCGATGCGTTTTGGATAAGTTTGAGTTGTATGGTGATCGCTTTCGGTTTAGACGTCGATTTAAGTATAAAGGTAAAGACATTAAAGGTTACCACATGGTGCACGATCGATGCTCAACCGAGTAAACCCAGCCGAGCAAGCCTAATTTACATTAACCTCCCATCATTACTCATGCATGATTTACGATAATATAATTAGATCTTGACTTTCATATTGAATACATTTGGCTCAATGGCCCATATATTCTTTCTCATAATGTTTACACCGCTTTATAAATAGCTGTAAATACTGTGAATATAAATACATGACAAAACTCAAATCTTTAATTACATGACCCACAGTGTACTAGGAGCTTCTATGACAATAGCAATCTAAGTACATAAAACCAACTAGACTCTAACACCCACTCGAATTGTAGCGGGATTACCATAATCTACTGCGCAGAATATCCCTATCAAAGATCCATATCATCCTGTAGAAGTATACCTGCATCCATTAAAAGATTCAGCGCCCCCGGCAAAAGGGACGTGAGTACATGTGGAATAGTACTCGCATGTAAGGCAAACATAACAACATATGAAATATTGGTAATTCAAATAAGAGGCATACGAAGTACATCAAGAAGTATGAAATATCTCATAGATTGACATTTCAAGTCTCGTTATGCTCACAACATTTAAAACTTCGTTTATGATTAACTGTTCCATATGAACTATGCGAGGAATACATAATATAAAGTAATTGAAACAACATGTACAAACAACGCAAATAAAATTGGAACCATCCTCCCTTATGTTGCACATATTCAAATCATAGACCGTCCTTAGTGTTCACATATCATACTATACTCCTATGCATCACATATACTGTCCATAGTGTTTATTCATACCGTACACCTATACATGTCATACACAATACACCGATGCATTTCATAGACCACCCATAGGATTCCATACATAATGCACCTATGCATTTCATAGACTGTCCATAGGATTACATATACAATAAACCTATACATTTCATATACCGTCCATACGATTACATATACAATACACCTATGCATTTCATAGACCATCCATAGGATTACAAATACAATACACTTGTGCGATTCATTGACCGTTCTTAGTTTTTACTTACATATTATGCATTATGACTTGCGTATATGATTTGTTTCAGTTTTCGAGCGGTTCGGGATTGATTTAGAAGAATGATTCTCGTTTTAGAAGTTTTAAGTTGGAAGAGTTGGCCAAGGTTTGACTTTTGGTAAACGAACTCGGAATAAGGTTTAATTATTCCAATAGGTTTGTATGGTATTTTTTGTCATGTCCACAGTGTTTGGTTAAAGTTCGACTTGGTTTGGATAAGTTTGAGTTGTATGGTGATCGCTTTCGATTTCGACGTCGATTTAAATATAAAGGTTACCACGTTAAAAGTTACCACATGGTGCGCGATCGGCTCTCAACCGAGTAAACCCAGCCGAGCAAGCCTAATTTACATTAACCGCTCAACATTACTCATGTATGATTTACGATAACATAATTAGATCTTGAATTTCATATTGAATACATTTGACTCAATGACCCATAAATTCTTTCTCATAATGTTTACACCGCTTTATAAATCGCTGTAAATATGGTGAATATAAATAAGTGACAAAACTCAAATCTTTAATTACATGACCCACAGTGTACATAAAGCTTCTATGACAATAGAAACCTAAGTACATAAAACCAACAAGACTCGAACACCCCCTTGAATTGTAGCAGGCTCACCATAATCTAATGCGGAGAAAATCCCTATCAAAGATCCATATCATCCTGTAGAAGTATACCTGCATCCATTAAAAGATTCAGTGACCCCGGCAAAAGGGACGTGAGTACATGTGGAATAGTACTCGCGTGTAAGGCAAACATAACAACATATGAAATCTTTGTAATTCAAATAAGAGGCATACAAAGTACATCAAGAACTACAGAATATCCCATAGATTCACATTTCAAGTATCGTTATGCTCACATCATTTTCAATTTCGTTTAGGATTAACTATGCCAAATGAACTATGCGTGGAATACATAATATAAAGTAATTGAAACAACATGTACAAACAACGCCAATGTAATTGGCACCTTCCTCCCTTATTTTTCACTTATACAGATCATAGACCGTCCTTAGTGTTCACATATCATATTATACACTTATGCGTCTCATAGACCGTCCATAGTGTTTATTCATACCGTACACCTATACATTTCATACACAATACACCTATGCGTTTCATAGACCGCCCATAGGATTCCATACATAATGCACCTATGCTTTTCATAGACCGTCCATAGGATTGCATATACAATAAACCTATACGTTTCATAGACCGTCGATAAGATTACATATACAATACACCTATGCGTTTCAAAGACCATCCATTGGATTACATATACAATACGCATGCGTGTTTCATAGAGTGTTCTTAGTTTTTTCTTACATATTATGCATTATGACTTGCGTGTATGATTTGCTTCAGTTTTCGAGCAGTTGGGGATTGATTTAGAAGAATGATTCTCGTTATAGAAGCTTTAAGTTGGCAGAGTTGGCCAAGGTTTGACTTTTGGTAAACGGACTCGGAATCAGGTTTAATTATTCCAATAGGTTTGTATGATAATTTTGGACATGTCCATAAAGTTTGGTTAAATTCCAATGCGTTTTGGATATGTTTGAGTTGTATGGTGATCGCTTTCGATTTCGACATCGATTTAAGTATAAAGGTTACCACATGGTGCGCGATCGGCGCTCAACCGAGTAAACCCAGCCGAGCAAGCCTAAGTTACATTAACCTCTCATCATTACTCATGCATGATTTATGATAAAATAATTAGATCTTGACCTTCATATTGAATACATTTGGCTTAATGGCCCATAAATTCTTTCTCATAATGTTTTACGCCGCTTTATAAATTGCTCTAAACACTGTGAATATAAATACATGACAAAACTCAAATCTTTAATTACATGACCCACAGTGTACATGTAGCTTCTATTACAATAGAAACCTAAGTACATAAAACCAACTAAACTCGAACACTGACTCGAATTGTAGCGGGCTCAAAATAATCTAATGCGCAGCAACTCCCTATAAAAGATCCATATCATCCTGTAGAAGTATACATGTATCCATTAAAAGTTTTAGCACCCCCGGCAAAGGGGACGTGAGTACATGTGGAATAGTACTCGCATGTAAGGCAAACATAACAACATATGCAATCTTGGTAATTCAAATAAGAGGCATACGAAGTACATCAAGAACTACGAAATATCCCATACATTCACATTTCAAGTCTCATTATGCTCACATCATTTTCAACTTCGTTTAGGATTAACTATGCAATATGAACTATGCGTGAAATACATAATATAAAGTGATTGAAACAACATGAACTAACAACGCCAATGTAATTGGCACATTCCTCCCTTATTGTTCACATATACAGATCACAGACCGTCCTTAGTGTACACATATCATACTATACTCCTATGCATCTCATAGACTGCCCATAGTGTTTATTCATACCGTACACCTATACATGTCATACATAATACACCGATGCATTTCATAGACCACTCATAGGATTCCATACATAATGCACCTATGCATTTCATAGACTGTCCATAGGATTACATATACAATAAACCTATACGTTTCATATACCGTCCATACGATTACATATACAATACACCTATGAATTTCATACACCATCCAACGGATTACATATACAATACACATGTGTGTTTCATAGACTGTTCTTAGTTTTTACTTACATATTATGTATTATGACTTGCGCGTATGATTTGTTTCAGTTTTCGAGCGGTACAATACTTATTTAGAAGAATGATTCTTGTTTTAGAATCTTTTAGTTGGTAGAGTTGGCCAAGGTGTGACTTTTGGTAAATGGACTCGGAATCAGGTTTAATTATCCCAATAGGTTTGTATGATAATTTTGGACATGTCCACAAATTGTGGTTAAATTCCGATGCGTTTTGGATAAGTTTGGGTTGTATGGTGATCGCTTTCGGTTTTGACGTCGATTTAAGTATAAAGGTTACAACACTAAAGGTTACCACATGGTTTGCGATCGGCGTTCAACCGAGTAAACCCAGAGGAGCAAGCCTAATTTACAATAACCTCTCATTATTACTCATGCATGATTTACGATAACATAATTAGATCTTGACTTTCATATTAAATACATTTGGCTCAATGGGCCATAAATCCTTTCTTATAATGTTTACACCGCTTTATAAATAGCTGTAAATACTGTGAACATAAATACATGACAAAACTCAAATCTTTAATTACATGACCCACAGTGTACATAGAGCTTCTATGACAATAGAAACCTAAGTGCATAATACCAACTAGACTCGAACACCCACTCGAATTGTAGCAGGCTCACCATAATCTACTGCGCAGAAATTCCCTATCAAAAATCCATATCATCCTGTAGAAGTATACCTGCATCCATTAAAAGATTCAGCGCCCCCGGCAAAAGGGACGTGAGTACGTGTGGAATAGTTCTCGCGTGTATGGCAAACATTACAACATATGAAATCTTGGTAATTCAAATAAGAGGCATACGAAGTACATCAAGAACTACGAAATATCCCATAGATTCACATTTCAAGTCTCGTTATGCTCACATCATTTTAAACATCGTTTAGGATTAACTATGCCATACGAACTATGCGTGGAATACATAATATAAAGTAATTGAAAAAACATGTACAAATAACGCCAATGTAATTGACACCTTCCTCCCTTATTTTTAGAATATACAGATCATAGACCGTCCTTAGTGTTCACATATCATATTATACACCTATGCGTCTCAATGACCGTCCATAGTGTTTATTCATACCGTACACATATACATTTCATACACAATTCATGTATGGGTTTCATAGACTGCCCATAGGATTCCATACACAATGCACCTATGCATTTCATAGACCGTCCATAGGATTACATTTACAATAAAACTATACGTTTCATAGACCGTCCATAAGATTACATATACAATACACCTATGCGTTTCATAGACCATCCATAGGAGTACAAACACAATACACATGTGCGTTTCATTCACCGTTCTTAGTTTTTACTTACAAATTATGTGTTATGACTTGCGTGTATGATTTGTTTCAGTTTTCGAGCGGTTCGTGATTGATTTAGAAGAATGATTCTCGTTTTAGAAACTTTAAGTTGGTAGAGTTGTCCAAGGTTTGAGTTTTGGTAAACGGACTCGAAATAAGGTTTAATTATTCCTATAGGTTTGTATGATAATTTTGGACATGTCCACAATGTTTGGTTAAATTCTGATGCGTTTTGGATAAGTTTGACTTGTATGGTGATCGCTTTCGTTTTCGACGTTGATTTAAGTATAAAGGTTATCACATTAAATCTTACCACATGGCGCGCGATCGGCGCTCAACCGAGTAAACCCAACCGAGCAAGCTTAATATACATTAACCTCCCATCATTACTCATGCATGATTTACGATAACATAATTAGATCTTGACATTCATATTGAATACATTTGGCACAATAGCTATAAATAATGTGAATATAAATACAAGACAAAACTCAAATCTTTAATTACATGACCCACACTTTACATGGAGCTTCTATGACAATAGCAACCTAAGTACATAAAACCAAATAGACTCGAACACCCACTCAAATTGAAGCGGGCTCACCATAATCTACTGCACAGAAAATCCCTATCAATGATCCATAACATTCTATAACATATACCTGCATCCATTAAAAGATTCAGCGCCCCTGACAAAATAGACGTGAGTACATGTGGAATAGTACTCGCATGTAAGGCAAACATAACAACATATGAAATCTTGGTCATTCAAATAAGAGGAATACGAAGTACATCAAGAAGTACGAAATATCCCATAGATTCACATTTCAAGTCTCGTTATGCTCACAACATTTAAAATTTCGTTAAGGATTAACAATGCCATATGAATTATGCGTGGAATACATAATATAAAGTAATTAAAACAACATGTACAAACAACGCCAATGTATTTGGAACCTTCCTCCCTTATTTTTCACATATACAGATCATAGACTGTCCTTAGTGTTCACATATCATATTATACACCTATGCGTCTCATAGACCATCCATAGTGCTTATTCATACCGTAGACCTATGCATTTCATACACAATACACCTATGCATTTCATAGACCGCCCATAGGATTCCATACATAATGCACCTATGCGTTTCATAGACCGTCCATAGGATTACATATACAATAAACCTATACGTGTCATAGACCGTCGATAAGATTACATATACAATACACCTATGCGTTTCAAAGACCATCCATAGGATTACAAATACAATACGCCTGTGTGTTTAGTAGAGTGTTCTTAGTTTTTACATACATATTTTGCATTATGACTTGCGTGTACGATTTGCTTCAGTTTTCGAGCAGTTGGAGATTGATTTAGAAGAATGATTCTTGTTATAGTAGCTTTAAGTTGGCAGAGTTGGCCAAGGTCTGACTTTTTGTAAACGGTCTCGGAATCATGTTTAATTATTCCAGTAGGTTTGTATGATAATTTTGGACATGTACACAATGTTTGGTGAAATTGCGATGCGTTTTGAATAAGTTTGAGTTGTATGGTGATCGCTTTCAGTTTCGACGTCGATTTAAGTATAAAGGTTACCACATGGTGCGCGTTCGGAACTCAACCGAGTAAACCCAGCCGAGCAAGCCTAATTTACACTAACCTATCATCATTACTCATGCATGATTTACGATAAAATAATTAGATCTTGACTTTTATATTGAATACATTTGGCTCAATGGCCCATAAATTCTTTCTCATAATGTTTACACCGCTTTATAAATAGCTGTAAATACTGTGAATATAAATACATGGCAAAACTCAAATCTTTAATTACATGACCCACATTGTACATGGAGCTTCTATGACAATAGAAACCAAAGTACATAACACCAACTAGACTCGAACACCTACTCGAAATGTAGCGGGCTCACCATAATCTAATGCGTAGAAAATCCCTATCAAAGATCCATATCATCCGATAGAACTATACATGCATCCATTAAAAGATTAAGCGACCCCGGCAAAATGGACANAATCTACTGCACAGAAAATCCCTATCAATGATCCATAACATTCTATAACATATACCTGCATCAATTAAAAGATTCAGCGCCCCTGACAAAATAGACGTGAGTACATGTGGAATAGTACTCGCATGTAAGGCAAACATAACAACATATGAAATCTTGGTCATTCAAATAAGAGGAATACGAAGTACATCAAGAAGTACGAAATATCCCATAGACCGTCCATAGTGCTTATTCATACCGTAGACCTATGCATTTCATACACAATACACCTATGCATTTCATAGACCGCCCATAGGATTCCATACATAATGCACCTATGCGTTTCATAGACCGTCCATAGGATTACATATACAATAAACCTATACATGTCATAGACCGTCGATAAGATTACATATACAATACACCTATGCGTTTCAAAGACCATCCATAGGATTACCTATACAATATGCCTGTGTGTTTAGTAGAGTGTTCTTAGTTTTTACTTACATATTTTGCATTATGACTTGCGTGTACGATTTGCTTCAGTTTTCGAGCAGTTGGAGATTGATTTAGAAGAATGATTCTTGTTATAGTAGCTTTAAGTTGGCAGAGTTGGCCAAGGTCTGACTTTTTGTAAACGGACTCGGAATCAGGTTTAATTATTCCAGTAGGTTTGTATGATAATTTTGGACATGTACACAATGTTTGGTGAAATTGCGATGCGTTTTGAATAAGTTTGAGTTGTATGGTGATCGCTTTCAGTTTCGACGTCGATTTAAGTATAAAGGTTACCACATGGTGCGCGTTCGGAACTCAACCGAGTAAACCCAGCCGAGCAAGCCTAATTTACACTAACCTATCATCATTACTCATGCATGATTTACGATAAAATAATTAGATCTTGACTTTTATATTGAATACATTTGGCTCAATGGCCCATAAATTCTTTCTCATAATGTTTACACCGCTTTATAAATAGCTGTAAATACTGTGAATATAAATACATGGCAAAACTCAAATCTTTAATTACATGACCCACATTGTACATGGAGCTTCTATGACAATAGAAACCAAAGTACATAACACCAACTAGACTCGAACACCTACTCGAAATGTAGCGGGCTCACCATAATCTAATGCGTAGAAAATCCCTATCAAAGATCCATATCATCCGATAGAACTATACATGCATCCATTAAAAGATTAAGCGACCCCGGCAAAATGGACATGCGTATATGTGGAATAGTACTCGCATGTAAGGCAAACATAACAACATATGAAATCTTGGTAATTCAAATAAGAGGCAAACGAAGTACATCAAGAACTACCAAATATCCCATAGATTCACATTGCAAGTCTCGTTATGCTCACATCATTTTAAACATCGTTTTGGATTAACTATGCCATATGAACTATGCGTCGAACACATAATATAAAGTAATTGAAACAACATGTACAAACAACGCCAATGTAATTCGCACCTTCCTCCCTTATTTTTCACATATACAGATCATAGATCGTCCTTAGTGTTCACATATCATATTATACACTTATGCGTCTCATAGACCGTCCATAGTATTTATTCATACCATACACCTATACATTTTATAAACAATACACCTATGCGTTTCATAAACCGCCCATAGGATTCCATACATAATCCACCTATGCGTTTCATTGACTGTCCATAGGATTACATATACCATAAAGCTATGTGTTTCATAGGCCGTCCATAAGATTATATATACAATACACCTATGCATTTCATAGACCATCCATAGGATTAAAAACACAATACACCTGTGCGTTTCATTGACCGTTCTTAGATTTTACTTACATATTATGTATTATGCCTTGCGTGTATGGTTTGTTTCAGTTTTCGAGCTGTTCAAGATTGATTTAGAAGAATGAGTCTTATTTTAGAAGCTTTAAGTTGGTAGCGTTGGCCAAGGTTTTACTTTTGGGAAACGGACTCGGAATAAGGTTTAATTATTCCAATTGGTTTGTATGATAATTTTGGACATGTCCACAATGTTTGGTGAAATTCTGATGCGTTTTGGATAAGTTTGAGTTGTATGGTGATCGCTTTCGGTTTCGACGTCGATTTAAGTATAAAGGTTACCACATTAAAGGTTACCACATGGTGCGCGATCGGCGCTCAACCGAGCAAACCCAGCCGAGCAAGCCTAATTTAGATTAACCTCTCATCATTACTCATGCATGATTTACGATAACATAATTAGATCTTGAATTTCATATTAAATACATTTGGCACAATGTGCCATAAATTCTTTCTCATAATGTTTACACCGCATTATAAATAGCTGTAAATACTGTGAACATAAATACATGACAAAGCTCAAATCTTACATTACATGACCCACAGTGTACATGGAGCTTCTATGACAATGGAAACCTAAGTACATAAAACAAACTATACTCGAACACCCATTCGAATTGTAGCGGGCTCACCATAATCTACTGCACAGAAAATCCCTATCAATGATCCATAACATTCTATAACATATACCTGCATCAATTAAAAGATTCAGCGCCCCTGACAAAATAGACGTGAGTACATGTGGAATAGTACTCGCATGTAAGGCAAACATAACAACATATGAAATCTTGGTCATTCAAATAAGAGGAATACGAAGTACATCAAGAAGTACGAAATATCCCATAGATTCACATTTCAAGTCTCGTTATGCTCACAACATTTAAAATTTCGTTAAGGATTAACAATGCCATATGAATTATGCGTGGAATACATAATATAAAGTAATTAAAACNAAGATCCATATCATCCTGTAGAAGTATACCTGCATCCATTAAAAGATTCAGCGCCCCCGGCAAAAGGGACGTGAGTACATGTGGAATAGTACTCGCGTGTAAGGAAAACATAACAACATATGAAATCTTGGTAATTCAAATAAGAGGCATACAAAGTACATCAAGAACTACGAAATATCCCATAGACCGTCCATAGTGCTTATTCATACCGTAGACCTATGCATTTCATACACAATACACCTATGCATTTCATAGACCGCCCATAGGATTCCATACATAATGCACCTATGCGTTTCATAGACCGTCCATAGGATTACATATACAATAAACCTATACATGTCATAGACCGTCGATAAGATTACATATACAATACACCTATGCGTTTCAAAGACCATCCATAGGATTACCTATACAATATGCCTGTGTGTTTAGTAGAGTGTTCTTAGTTTTTACTTACATATTTTGCATTATGACTTGCGTGTACGATTTGCTTCAGTTTTCGAGCAGTTGGAGATTGATTTAGAAGAATGATTCTTGTTATAGTAGCTTTAAGTTGGCAGAGTTGGCCAAGGTCTGACTTTTTGTAAACGGTCTCGGAATCATGTTTAATTATTCCAGTAGGTTTGTATGATAATTTTGGACATGTACACAATGTTTGGTGAAATTGCGATGCGTTTTGAATAAGTTTGAGTTGTATGGTGATCGCTTTCAGTTTCGACGTCGATTTAAGTATAAAGGTTACCACATGGTGCGCGTTCGGAACTCAACCGAGTAAACCCAGCCGAGCAAGCCTAATTTACACTAACCTATCATCATTACTCATGCATGATTTACGATAAAATAATTAGATCTTGACTTTCATATTGAATACATTTGGCTCAATGACCCATAAATTCTTTCTCATAATGTTTACACCACTTTATAAATAGCTGTAAATACTGTGAATATAAATACATGGCAAAACTCAAATCTTTAATTACATGACCCACAGTGTACATGGAGCTTCTATGACAATAGAAAACAAAGTACATAACAGCAACTAGACTTGAACACCTACTCGAATTGTAGCAGGCTCACCATAATCTAATGCGTAGAAAATCCCTATCAAAGATCGATATCATCCTATAGAACTATACATGCATCCATTAAAAGATTAAGCGACCCCGGCAAAATGGACATGCTTATATGTGGAATAGTACTCGCGTGTAAGGAAAACATAACAACATATGAAATCTTGGAAATTCAAATAAGAGGCAAACAAAGTACATCAAGAACTACCAAATATCCCATAGATTCACATTGCAAGTCTCGTTATGCTCACATCATTTTAAACATCGTTTTGGATTATCTATGCCATATGAACTATGCGTCGAACACATAATATAAAGTAATTGAAACAACATGTACAAACAACGCCAATGTAATTGGCACCTTCCTCCCTTATTTTTCAGATATACAGATCATAGACCGTCCTTAGTGTTCACATATCATATTATACACTTATGCGTCTCTTAGACCGTCCATAGTGTTTATTCATACCATACACCTATACATTTCATACACAATACACCTATGCGTTTCATAGACCGCCCATAGGATTCCATACATAATGCACCTATGCGTTTCATAGACTGTCCATAGGATTACATATACCATAAACCTATGTGTTTCATAGGACGTCCATAAGATTACATATACAATACACCTATGCGTTTCATAGACCATCAATAGGATTACAAACACAATACACCTGTGCGTTTCATTGACCGTTCTTAGATTTTACTTACATATTATGTATTATGACTTGCGTGTATGGTTTGTTTCAGTTTTTGAGCTGTTCGAGATTGATTTAGAAGAATGAGTCTCATTTTAGAAGCTTTAAGTTGGTAGCGTTGGCCAAGGTTTGACTTTTGGGAAACGGACTCGGAATAAGGTTTAATTATTCCAATTGGTTTGTATGATAATTTTGGACATGTCCACAATGTTTGGTGAAATTCTGATGCGTTTTGGATAAGGTTGAGTTGTATGGTGATCGCTTTCGGTTTCAACGTCGATTTAAGTATAAAGGTTACCACATTAAAGGTTACCACATGGTGTGGGATCGGCGCTCAACCGAGTAAACCCAGCCGAGCAAGCCTAATTTGGATTAACCTCTCATCATTACTCATGCATGATTTACGATAACATAATAAGATCTTGAATTTCATATTAAATACATTTTGCTCAATGGGCCATAAATTCTTTCTCATAATGTTTACACCGCTTTATAAATAGCGGTAAATACTGCGAACATAAATACATGACAAAACTCAAATCGTAAATTACATGACCCACAGTGAACATGGAGCTTCTATGACAACAGAAACCTAAGTACATAAAACCAACTAAACGCGAACACCCATTCGAATTGTAGCGGGCTCACCATAATATAATGCGCAAAAAATCCCTATCGAAGATCCATATCATCCTGTAGAAGTATACCTGCATCCATTAAAAGATTCAGCGCCCCCGGCAAAAGGGACGTGAGTACATGTGGAATAGTACTCGCGTGTAAGGAAAACATAACAACATATGAAATCTTGGTAATTCAAATAAGAGGCATACAAAGTACATCAAGAACTACGAAATATCCCATAGACCGTCCATAGTGCTTATTCATACCGTAGACCTATGCATTTCATACACAATACACCTATGCATTTCATAGACCGCCCATAGGATTCCATACATAATGCACCTATGCGTTTCATAGACCGTCCATAGGATTACATATACAATAAACCTATACGTGTCATAGACCGTCGATAAGATTACATATACAATACACCTATGCGTTTCAAAGACCATCCATAGGATTACAAATACAATACGCCTGTGTGTTTAGTAGAGTGTTCTTAGTTTTTACTTACATATTTTGCATTATGACTTGCGTGTACGATTTGCTTCAGTTTTCGAGCAGTTGGAGATTGATTTAGAAGAATGATTCTTGTTATAGTAGCTTTAAGTTGGCAGAGTTGGCCAAGGTCTGACTTTTTGTAAACGGTCTCGGAATCATGTTTAATTATTCCAGTAGGTTTGTATGATAATTTTGGACATGTACACAATGTTTGGTGAAATTGCGATGCGTTTTGAATAAGTTTGAGTTGTATGGTGATCGCTTTCAGTTTCGACGTCGATTTAAGTATAAAGGTTACCACATGGTGCGCGTTCGGAACTCAACCGAGTAAACCCAGCCGAGCAAGCCTAATTTACACTAACCTATCATCATTACTCATGCATGATTTACGATAAAATAATTAGATCTTGACTTTCATATTGAATACATTTGGCTCAATGACCCATAAATTCTTTCTCATAATGTTTACACCACTTTATAAATAGCTGTAAATACTGTGAATATAAATACATGGCAAAACTCAAATCTTTAATTACATGACCCACAGTGTACATGGAGCTTCTATGACAATAGAAAACAAAGTACATAACAGCAACTAGACTTGAACACCTACTCGAATTGTAGCAGGCTCACCATAATCTAATGCGTAGAAAATCCCTATCAAAGATCGATATCATCCTATAGAACTATACATGCATCCATTAAAAGATTAAGCGACCCCGGCAAAATGGACATGCTTATATGTGGAATAGTACTCGCGTGTAAGGAAAACATAACAACATATGAAATCTTGGAAATTCAAATAAGAGGCAAACAAAGTACATCAAGAACTACCAAATATCCCATAGATTCACATTGCAAGTCTCGTTATGCTCACATCATTTTAAACATCGTTTTGGATTATCTATGCCATATGAACTATGCGTCGAACACATAATATAAAGTAATTGAAACAACATGTACAAACAACGCCAATGTAATTGGCACCTTCCTCCCTTATTTTTCAGATATACAGATCATAGACCGTCCTTAGTGTTCACATATCATATTATACACTTATGCGTCTCTTAGACCGTCCATAGTGTTTATTCATACCATACACCTATACATTTCATACACAATACACCTATGCGTTTCATAGACCGCCCATAGGATTCCATACATAATGCACCTATGCGTTTCATAGACTGTCCATAGGATTACATATACCATAAACCTATGTGTTTCATAGGACGTCCATAAGATTACATATACAATACACCTATGCGTTTCATAGACCATCAATAGGATTACAAACACAATACACCTGTGCGTTTCATTGACCGTTCTTAGATTTTACTTACATATTATGTATTATGACTTGCGTGTATGGTTTGTTTCAGTTTTTGAGCTGTTCGAGATTGATTTAGAAGAATGAGTCTCATTTTAGAAGCTTTAAGTTGGTAGCGTTGGCCAAGGTTTGACTTTTGGGAAACGGACTCGGAATAAGGTTTAATTATTCCAATTGGTTTGTATGATAATTTTGGACATGTCCACAATGTTTGGTGAAATTCTGATGCGTTTTGGATAAGGTTGAGTTGTATGGTGATCGCTTTCGGTTTCAACGTCGATTTAAGTATAAAGGTTACCACATTAAAGGTTACCACATGGTGTGGGATCGGCGCTCAACCGAGTAAACCCAGCCGAGCAAGCCTAATTTGGATTAACCTCTCATCATTACTCATGCATGATTTACGATAACATAATAAGATCTTGAATTTCATATTAAATACATTTTGCTCAATGGGCCATAAATTCTTTCTCATAATGTTTACACCGCTTTATAAATAGCGGTAAATACTGCGAACATAAATACATGACAAAACTCAAATCGTAAATTACATGACCCACAGTGAACATGGAGCTTCTATGACAACAGAAACCTAAGTACATAAAACCAACTAAACGCGAACACCCATTCGAATTGTAGCGGGCTCACCATAATATAATGCGCAAAAAATCCCTATCGAAGATCCATATCATCCTGTAGAAGTATACCTGCATCCATTAAAAGATTCAGCGCCCCCGGCAAAAGGGACGTGAGTACATGTGGAATAGTACTCGCGTGTAAGGAAAACATAACAACATATGAAATCTTGGTAATTCAAATAAGAGGCATACAAAGTACATCAAGAACTACGAAATATCCCATAGACCGTCCATAGTGCTTATTCATACCGTAGACCTATGCATTTCATACACAATACACCTATGCATTTCATAGACCGCCCATAGGATTCCATACATAATGCACCTATGCGTTTCATAGACCGTCCATAGGATTACATATACAATAAACCTATACGTGTCATAGACCGTCGATAAGATTACATATACAATACACCTATGCGTTTCAAAGACCATCCATAGGATTACATATACAATACGCACGTGTGTTTAGTAGAGTGTTCTTAGTTTTTACTTACATATTTTGCATTATGACTTTCGTGTACGATTTGCTTCAGTTTTCGAGCAGTTGGAGATTGATTTAGAAGAATGATTCTCGTTATAGAAGCTTTAAGTTGGCAGAGTTGGCCAAGGTCTGACTTTTTGTAAACGGACTCGGAATTAGGTTTAATTATTCCAGTAGGTTTGTATGATAATTTTGGACATGTACACAATGTTTTGTGAAATTCCGATGCGTTTTGAATAAGTTTGAGTTGTATGGTGATCGCTTTCAGTTTCAACGTCGATTTAAGTATAAAGGTTACCACATGTGCGCGTTCGGAACTCAACCGAGTAAACCCAGCCTAGCAAGCCTAATTTACACTAACCTATCATCATTACTAATGCATGATTTATGATAAAATAATTAGATATTGAGTTTCATATTGAATACATTTGGCTCAATGGCCGATAAATTCTTTCTCATAATGTTTACACCGCTTTATAAATAGCTAGAAATACTGTGAATATAAATACATGGCAAAACTCAAATCTTCAATTACATAACCCACAATGTACATGGAGCTTCTATGACAATAGAAACCAAAGTACATAACACCAACTAGACTCGAACACCTACTCGAATTGTAGCGGGCTCACCATAATATAATGCGTAGAAAATCCCTATCAAAGATCCATATCATCCTATAGAACTATACATGCATCCATTAAGAGATTAAGCGACCCCGGCAAAATGGACATGCGTATATGTGGAATAGTACTCGCATGTAAGGCAAACATAACAACATATGAAATCTTGGTAATTCAAATAAGAGGCAAACGAAGTACATCAAGAACTACCAAATATCCCATAGATTCACATTGCAAGGCTCGTTATGCTCACATCATTTTAAACATCGTTTTGGATTAACTATGACATATGAACTATGCGTCGAACACATAATATAAAGTAATTGAAACAACATGTACAAACAACGCCAATGTAATTGGCACCTTCCTCCCTTATTTTTCACATATACAGATCATAGACCGTCCTTAGTGTTCACATATCATATTATACACCTATGAGTCTCATAGACCGTCCATAATGTTTATTCATACCGTACACCTATACATTTCATACACAATACACCTATGCGTTTCATAGACCGCCCATAGGATTCCATACATAATGTACCTATGCATTTAATAAACCATCCATAGGATTACATATACAATAAACCTATACGTTTCATAGACCGTCCATGAGATTACATATACAATACACCTATGCGTTTCATAGACCATCCATAGGATTACAAACACAATACACCTGTGCGTTTCATTTACCGTTCTTAGTTTTTACTTACATATTATGTATTATGACTTGTGTGTATGATTTGTTTCAGTTATCGAGCGGTTCGGGATTGATTTAGAAGAATGATTCTCGTTTTAGAAGCTTTAAGTTGGTAGAGTTGGCCAAGGTTTGACTTTTGGTAAACGGACTCGGAATAAGGTTTAATTATTCCAAAGGTTTGTATGATAATTTTTGACATGTCCACAAAGTTTGGTTAAATCCGATGCGTTTTCGATAAGTTTGAGTTGTATGGTGATCGCTTTCGGTTTCGACGTCGATTTAAGTATAAAGGTTACCACGTGGTGCACGATCGATGCTCAACCGAGTAAACCCAGCCGAGTAAGCCTAATTTACATTAACCTCTCATCATTACTCATGCATGATTTACGATAAAATAATTAGATCTTCACTTTCATATTGAATACATATGGATCAATGGCCCATAAATTCTTTCTCATAATGTTTACACCGCTTTATAAATAGCTGTAAATACTATGAATATAAATACATAACAAAACTCCAATCTTTAATTACATGACCCACAGTATACATGGAGCTTCTATGACAATAGAAACCTAAGTACATAAACCCAACTAGACTCGAACACCCACTCGAATTGTAGCGGGCTCACCATAATCTAATGCGCAGAAAATCCCTATCAAAGATCCATATCATCTTATAGAAGTATACCTGCATCCATTAAAAGATTAAGAGACCCCGAAAAATGGACGTGCGTATATGTGGAATAGTACTCGCGTGTAAGGCAAACATAACAACATATGAAATCTTGGTAATTCAAAAAAGAGGAATACGAAGTACATCAAGAATTACGAAATATCCCATAGATTCACATTTCAAGTCTCATTATGCTCACATCATTTTAAACATTATTTAGGATTAACTATGCCATATGAACTATGCGTGGAATACATAATATAAAGTAATTGAAACAACATGTACAAACAACGCCAATGTAATTGGCACCTTCCTCCCTTATTTTTCACATATACAGATCATAGACCGTCCTTAGTGTTCACATATCATATTATACACCTATGAGTCTCATAGACCGTCCATAATGTTTATTCATACCGTACACCTATACATTTCATACACAATACACCTATGCGTTTCATAGACCGCCCATAGGATTCCATACATAATGTACCTATGCATTTAATAAACCATCCATAGGATTACATATACAATAAACCTATACGTTTCATAGACCGTCCATGAGATTACATATACAATACACCTATGCGTTGCATAGACCATCCATAGGATTACAAACACAATACACCTGTGCGTTTCATTTACCGTTCTTAGTTTTTACTTACATATTATGTATTATGACTTGTGTGTATGATTTGTTTCAGTTATCGAGCTGGTCGGGATTGATTTAGAAGAATGATTCTCGTTTTAGAAGCTTTAAGTTGGTAGCGTTGGCCAAGGTTTGACTTTTGGTAAACGGACTCGGAATAAGGTTTAATTATTCCAATTGGTTTGTATGATAATTTTGGACATGTCCACAATGTTTGGTTAAATTCTGATGCGTTTTGGATAAGTTTGAGTTGTATGGTGATCGCTTTCGGTTTCGACGTCGATTTAAGTATAACGGTTACCACATTAAAGGTTACCACATGGTGCGCGATTGGCGTTCATCCGAGTAAACCCAGCCGAGCAAGTCTAATTTCGATTAACCTCTCATCATTACTCATGCATGATTTACGATAACATAATTAGATATTGAATTTCATATTAAATACATTTGGCTCAATGGTCCATAAATTCTTTCTCATAATGTTTACACCGCTTTATAAATAGCTGTAAATACTGTGAACATAAATACATGACAAAACTTAAATATTAAATTACATGACCCACAGTGTACATGAAGCTTCTATGACAATAGAAAACTAAGTACATAAAACCAACTAAACTCGAACACCCATTCGAATTGTAGCGAGCTCACCATAATATAATGCGCAATAAACCCCTATCGAAGATCCATATCATCCTGTAAAAGTATACCTGCATCTATTAAAAGATTCAGCGCCCCCGGCAAAAGGTACGTGAGTACATGTGGAATAGTACTCGCGTGTAAGGCAAACATAACAACATATGAAATCTTGGTAATTCAAATAAGAGGCATACAAAGTACATCAAGAACTATGAAATATTCCATAGATTCACATTTAAAGTCTCGTTATGCTCACAACATTTAAAATTTTGTTTAGGATTAACAATGGCATATGAACTATGCGTGGAATACATCATATAAAGTAATTGAAACAACATGTACAAACAACGCTAATGTAATTGGCACCTTCCTCCCTTATGTTTCGCATATACAGATCATAGACCGTCCTTAGTGTTCACATATCATATTATACACCTATGCATCTCATACACCATTCATAGTGTTTATTCATACCATACACCTATACATTTCATACACAATACACCTACGAGTTTAATAGACCGCCCATAGGATTACATATACAATAAACCTATCTGGTTCATAGACCGTTGATAATATTACATATACAATACACCTATGCGCTTCAAATACCATCCATAGGATTACATATACAATACGCCAGCGTGTTTCATAGAGTGTTCTTAGTTTTTACTTACATATTATGCATTATGACTTGCATGTATGATTTGTTTCAGTTTTCGAGTGGTTCGGGATTGATTTAGAAGAATGATTCTCGTTATAGAAGCTTTAACTTGGCAGAATTAGCCAAGGTTTGCCTTTTGGTAAACGGACTCGGAATAAGGTTTAATTATTCCAATAGGTTTGTATGATAATTTTTGCCATGTCCACAAAGTTTGGTTAAATTCCGATGCGCTTTCTATAAGTTTGAGTTGTATGGTGATCGCTTTCAGTTTTGACGTCGATTTAAGTATAAAGGTTACCACATGGTGCGCGATCGGCGCTCAACCGAGTATACCCTTCTAAGTAAGCCTAATTTACATTAACCTCTCATCATTACTCATGCATGATTTACGATAAAATAATTAGATCTTCACTTTCATATTGAATACATTTGGCTCATAGGCCCATACATTCTTTCTCATAATGTTTACACCGCTTTATAAATAGCTGTAAATACTGTGAATATAAATACATGACAAAACTCAAATCATTAATTACATGACCCACAACATACATGGAGCTTCTATGACAATAGAAACCTAAGTACATAAAACCAACTAGACTCGAACACCCACTCAAATTGTAGCGGGCTCACCATAATCTAATGCGTAGAAAATCCCTATCAAAGATCCATATCATCTTGTACAAGTATACCTGCATCCATTAAAAGATTAAGAGACCCCGGGAAAATGGACGTGCGTATATGTGGAATAGTACTCGCGTGTAAGGCAAACATAACAACATATGAAATCTTGGTAATTCAAAAAAGAGGAATACGAAGTACATCAAGAATTACGAAATCCATAGATTCAAATTTCAAGTCTCGTTATGCTCACATCATTTTAAACATCATTTAGGATTAACTATGCCATATGAACTATGCGTGGAATACAAAATATAAAGTAATTGAAACAACATGTACAAACAACGCCAATGTAATTGGCACCTTCCTCCCTTATTTTGCACATATACAAATCATAGACCGTACTTAGTGTTCACATATCATATTATACACCTATGTGTCTCATAGACCGTCCATAGTGTTTATTCATACCATACACCTGTACATTTCATACACAATACACCTATGTGTTTCATAGACCGCCCATAGGATTCCATACATAATGCACATATGCATTTAATAAACCATCCATAGGATTACATATACAATAAACCTATACGTTTCATAGACCGTCCATAAGATTACATATACAATACACCTATGCGCTTCAAATACCATCCATAGGATTACATATACAATAAACCTATACGTTTCATAGACCGTCCATAAGATTACATATACAATACACCTATGCGCTTCAAATACCATCCATAGGATTACATATACAATAAACCTATACGTTTCATAGACCGTCCATAAGATTACATATACAATACACCTATGCGTTGCATAGACCATCCATAGGATTACAAACACAATACACCTGTGCGTTTCATTTACCGTTCTTAGTTTTTACTTACATATTATATATTATGACTTGTGTGTATGATTTGTTTCAGTTATCGAGCGGATCGGGATTGATTTAGAAGAATGATTCTCGTTTTAGAAGCTTTAAGTTAGTAGAGTTGGCCAAGGTTTGACTTTTGGTAAACGGACTCGGAATAAGGTTTAATTATTCCAAAGGTTTGTATGATAATTTTTGACATGTCCACAAAGTTTGGTTAAATCCGATGCGTTTTCGATAAGTTTGAGTTGTATGGTGATCGCTTTGGTTTCGACGTCGATTTAAGTATAAAGGTTACCACGTGGTGCACGATCGATGCTCAACCGAGTAAACCCAGCCGAGTAAGCCTAATTTACATTAACCTCTCATCATTACTCATGCATGATTTACGATAAAATAATTAGATCTTCACTTTCATATTGAATACATATGGATCAATGGCCCATAAATTCTTTCTCATAATGTTTACACCGCTTTATAAATAGCTGTAAATACTGTGAGTATAAATACATGACACAACTCAAATCTTTAATTACATGACCCACAGTATACATAGAGCTTCTATGACAATAGAAACCTAAGTACATAAAACCAACTAGACTCGAACACCCACTCGAATTGTAGCGGGCTCGCCATAATCTAATGCGCAGAAAATCCCTATCAAAGATCCATATCATCCTGTAGAAGTATACCTGCATCCAATAAAAGATTCAGCGCCCCCGGCAAAAGGGACGTGAGTACATGTGGAATAGTACTTGCATGTAAGGCAAACATAACAACATATAAAATCTTGGTAATTCAAATAAGAGGCATACAAAGTACATCAAGAACTACGAAATATCCCATAGATTCACATTTCAAGTCTCGTTATGCTCACATCATTTTCAATTTCGTTTAGGATTAACTATGCCAAATGAACTATGCGTGGAATACATAATATAAAGTAATTGAAATAACATGTACAAACAAAGCCAATGTAATTGGCACCTTCCTCCCTTATTTTTCACATATACAGATCATAGACCGTCCTTAGTGTTCACATATCATGTTATACACCTATGCGTTTCATAGACCGTCCATAGTGTTTATTCATACCGCACACCTATACATTTCATACACAATACACCTATGCATTTCATAGACCGTCCATAGGATTATATATTCAATAAACCTATATGGTTCATAGACCGTTGATAATATTACATATACAATACACCTATGCGCTTCAAATACCATCCATAGGATTTCGAGTGGTTCGGGATTGATTTAGAAGAATGATTCTCGTTATAGAAGCTTTAAGTTGGCAGAATTGGCCAAGGTGGGACTTTTGGTAAACGGACTCGGAATAAGGTTTAATTATTCCAATAGGTTTTTATGATAATTTTTGACATGTCCACAAAGTTTGGTTAAATTCCGATGCGTTTTCTATAAGTTTGAGTTGTATGGTGATCTCTTTCAGTTTGGACATCGATTTAAGTATAAAGGTTACCACATGGTGCGCGATCGGCGCTCAACCGAGTAAACCCTGCCNACTTGTGTGTATGATTTGTTTCAGTTATCGAGCGGTTCGGGATTGATTTAGAAGAATGATTCTCGTTTTAGAAGCTTTAAGTTGGTAGAGTTGGCCAAGGTTTGACTTTTGGTAAACGGACTCGGAATAAGGTTTAATTATTCCAAAGGTTTGTATGATAATTTTTGACATGTCCACAAAGTTTGGTTAAATCCGATGCGTTTTCGATAAGTTTGAGTTGTATGGTGATCGCTTTCGGTTTCGACGTCGATTTAAGTATAAAGGTTACCACGTGGTGCACGATCGATGCTCAACCGAGTAAACCCAGCCGAGTAAGCCTAATTTACATTAACCTCTCATCATTACTCATGCATGATTTACGATAAAATAATTAGATCTTCACTTTCATATTGAATACATTTGGCTCATAGGCCCATACATTCTTTCTCATAATATTTACACTGCTTTATAAATAGCTGTAAATACTGTGAATATAAATACATGACTAAACTCAAATCATTAATTACATGACCCACAACATACATGGAGCTTCTATGACAATAGAAACCTAAGTACATAAAACCAACTAGACTCGAACACCCACTCGAATTGTAGCGGGCTCACCATAATCTAATGCGCAGAAAATCCCTATCAAAGATCCATATCATCTTGTAGAAGTATACCTGCATCCATTAAAAGATTAAGAGACCCCAGAAAAATGGACGTGCGTATATGTGGAATAGTACTTGCGTGTAAGGCAAACATAACAACATATGAAATCTTGGTAATTCAAAAAAGAGGAATACGAAGTACATCAAGAATTACGAAATATCCCATAGATTCACATTTCAAGTCTCATTATGCTCACATCATTTTAAACATTATTTAGGATTAACTATGCCATATGAACTATGCGTGGAATACAGAATATAAAGTAATTGAAACAAAATGTACAAACAACGCCAATGTAATTGGCACCTTCCTCCCTTATTTTGCACATATACAAATCATAGACCGTACTTAGTGTTCACATATCATATTATACACCTATGTGTCTCATAGACCGTCCATGGTGTTTATTCATACCATACACCTATACATTTCATACACAATACACCTATACGTTTCATAGACCGCCCATAGGATTCCATACATAATGCACCTATGCATTTAATAAACCATCCATAGGATTACATATACAATAAACCTATACGTTTCATAGACCGTCCATAAGATTACATATACGATACACCTATGCGTTTCATAGACCATCCATAGGATTACAAACACAATACACCTGTGCGTTTAATTTACCGTTCTTAGTTTTTACTTACATATTATGTATTATGACTTGTGTGTATGATTTGTTTCAGTTATCGAGCGGTTCGGGATTGATTTAGAAGAATGATTCTCGTTTTAGAAGCTTTAAGTTGGTAGAGTTGGCCAAGGTTTGACTTTTGGTAAACGGACTCGGAATAAGGTTTAATTATTCCAAAGGTTTGTATGATAATTTTTGACATGTCCACAAAGTTTGGTTAAATCCGATGCGTTTTCGATAAGTTTGAGTTGTATGGTGATCGCTTTCGGTTTCGACGTCGATTTAAGTATAAAGGTTACCACGTGGTGCACGATCGATGCTCAACCGAGTAAACCCAGCCGAGTAAGCCTAATTTACATTAACCTCTCATCATTACTCATGCATGATTTACGATAAAATAATTAGATCTTCACTTTCATATTGAATACATATGGATCAATGGCCCATAAATTCTTTCTCATAATGTTTACACCGCTTTATAAATAGCTGTAAATACTATGAATATAAATACATAACAAAACTCCAATCTTTAATTACATGACCCACAGTATACATGGAGCTTCTATGACAATAGAAACCTAAGTACATAAAACCAACTAGACTCGAACACCCACTCGAATTGTAGCGGGCTCACCATAATCTAATGCGCAGAAAATCCCTATCAAAGATCCATATCATCTTGTAGAAGTATACCTGCATCCATTAAAAGATTAAGAGACCCCAGAAAAATGGACGTGCGTATATGTGGAATAGTACTCGCGTGTAAGGCAAACATAACAACATATGAAATCTTGGTAATTCAAAAAAGAGGAATACGAAGTACATCAAGAATTACGAAATATCCCATAGATTCACATTTCAAGTCTCATTATGCTCACATCATTTTAAACATTATTTAGGATTAACTATGCCATATGAACTATGCGTGGAATACAGAATATAAAGTAATTGAAACAACATGTACAAACAACGCCAATGTAATTGGCACCTTCCTCCCTTATTTTTCACATATACAAATCATAGACCGTACTTAGTGTTCACATATCATATTATACACCTATGTGTCTCATAGACCGTCCATAGTGTTTATTCATACCATACACCTATACATTTCATACACAATACACCTATACGTTTCATAGACCGCCCATAGGATTCCATACATAATGCACCTATGCATTTAATAAACCATCCATAGGATTACATATACAATAAACCTATACGTTTCATAGACCGTCCATAAGATTACATATACGATACACCTATGCGTTTCATAGACCATCCATAGGATTACAAACACAATACACTTGTGCGTTTCATTTACCCCTCTTAGTTTTTACTTACATATTATGTATTATGACTTGTGTGTATGATTTGTTTCAGTTATCGAGCGGTTCGGGATTGATTTAGAAGAATGATTCTCGTTTTAGAAGCTTTAAGTTGGTAGAGTTGGCCAAGGTTTGACTTTTGGTAAACGGACTCGGAATAAGGTTTAATTATTCCAAAGGTTTGTATGATAATTTTTGACATGTCCACAAAGTTTGGTTAAATCCGATGCGTTTTCGATAAGTTTGAGTTGTATGGTGATCGCTTTCGGTTTCGACGTCGATTTAAGTATAAAGGTTACCACGTGGTGCACGATCGATGCTCAACCGAGTAAACCCAGCCGAGTAAGCCTAATTTACATTAACCTCTCATCATTACTCATGCATGATTTACGATAAAATAATTAGATCTTCACTTTCATATTGAATACATATGGATCAATGGCCCATAAATTCTTTCTCATAATGTTTACACCGCTTTATAAATAGCTGTAAATACTATGAATATAAATACATAACAAAACTCCAATCTTTAATTACATGACCCACAGTATACATGGAGCTTCTATGACAATAGAAACCTAAGTACATAAAACCAACTAGACTCGAACACCCACTCGAATTGTAGCGGGCTCACCATAATCTAATGCGCAGAAAATCCCTATCAAAGATCCATATCATCTTGTAGAAGTATACCTGCATCCATTAAAAGATTAAGAGACCCCGGAAAAATGGACGTGCGTATATGTGGAATAGTACTCGCGTGTAAGGCAAACATAACAACATATGAAATCTTGGTAATTCAAAAAAGAGGAATACGAAGTACATCAAGAATTACGAAATATCCCATAGATTCACATTTCAAGTCTCATTATGCTCACATCATTTTAAACATTATTTAGGATTAACTATGCCATATGAACTATGCGTGGAATACAGAATATAAAGTAATTGAAACAACATGTACAAACAACGCCAATGTAATTGGCACCTTCCTCCCTTATTTTTCACATATACAAATCATAGACCGTACTTAGTGTTCACATATCATATTATACACCTATGTGTCTCATAGACCGTCCATAGTGTTTATTCATACCATACACCTATACATTTCATACACAATACACCTATACGTTTCATAGACCGCCCATAGGATTCCATACATAATGCACCTATGCATTTAATAAACCATCCATAGGATTACATATACAATAAACCTATACGTTTCATAGACCGTCCATAAGATTACATATACGATACACCTATGCGTTTCATAGACCATCCATAGGATTACAAACACAATACACTTGTGCGTTTCATTTACCCCTCTTAGTTTTTACTTACATATTATGTATTATGACTTGTGTGTATGATTTGTTTCAGTTATCGAGCGGTTCGGGATTGATTTAGAAGAATGATTCTCGTTTTAGAAGCTTTAAGTTGGTAGAGTTGGCCAAGGTTTGACTTTTGGTAAACGGACTCGGAATAAGGTTTAATTATTCCAAAGGTTTGTATGATAATTTTTGACATGTCCACAAAGTTTGGTTAAATCCGATGCGTTTTCGATAAGTTTGAGTTGTATGGTGATCGCTTTCGGTTTCGACGTCGATTTAAGTATAAAGGTTACCACGTGGTGCACGATCGATGCTCAACCGAGTAAACCCAGCCGAGTAAGCCTAATTTACATTAACCTCTCATCATTACTCATGCATGATTTACGATAAAATAATTAGATCTTCACTTTCATATTGAATACATATGGATCAATGGCCCTTAAATTCTTTCTCATAATGTTTACACCGCTTTATAAATAGCTGTAAATACTATGAATATAAATACATAACAAAACTCATATCTTTAATTACATGACCCACAGTATACATGGAGCTTCTATGACAATAGAAATCTAAGTACATAAACCCAACTAGACTCGAACACCCACTCGAATTGTAGCGGGCTCACCATAATCTAATGCGCAGAAAAACCCTATCAAAGAACCATATCATCCTATAGAAGTATACATGCATCCACTAATAGATTAAGCGACCCCGGAAAAATGGACGTGCGTATATGTGGAATAGTACTCGCGTGTAAGGAAAACATAACAACATATGAAATCTTGGTAATTCAAAAAAGAGGAATACGAAGTACATCAAGAACTACGAAATATCCCATAGATTCACATTTCAAGTCTCATTATGCTCACATCATTTTAAACATTATTTAGGATTAACTATGCCATATGAACTATGCGTGGAATACAGAATATAAAGTAATTGAAACAACATGTACAAACAACGCCAATGTAATTGGCACCTTCCTCCCTTATATTTCACAGATACAAATCATAGACCGTACTTAGTGTTCACATATCATATTATACACCTATGTGTCTCATAGACCGTCCATAGTGTGTATTCATACCGTACACCTATACATTGCATACACAATACACCTATGCGTTTCATAGACCGCTCATAGGATTCCATACATTATGCACCTATGCATTTCATAGACCGTCCATAGGATTACATATACAATAAACGTATACGTTTCATAGACCGTCCATAAGATTACATATACAATACACCTATGTGTTTCATAGAGCATCCATAGGATTACAAACTCAATACACCTGTGCGTTTCATTTACCGTTCATAGTTTTTACTTACATATTATGTATTATGACTTGCGTGTATGATATGTTTCAGTTTTCGAGCGGTTCGGGTTTTATTTAGAAGAATGATTCTCGTTTTAGAAGCTTTAAGTTGGTAGAGTTGGCCAAGGTTTGACTTTTGGTAAACGGACTCGGAATAACGTTTAATTATTCAAATAGGTTAGTATGATAATTTTGGACATTTCCACAAAGTTTGGTTAAATTCCGATGCGTTTTCGATAAGTTGGAGTTGTATGGTGATCGCTTTCGGTTTCGACGTCGATTTAAGTATAAAGGTTACCACGTACAAGGTTACCACATAGTGCTGTTCGGCTCTCAACCGAGTAAACCCAGCCGAGCAAGCCTAATTTACATTAACCTCTCAACATTACTCATGCATGATTTACGATAACATAATTAGATATTGACTCTCATATTGAATACATTTGGCTCAATGGCCCATAAATTCTTTCTCATAATGTTTACACCGCTTTATAAATAGTTGTAAATACTGTGAATATAAATACATGAAAAAACTCAAATCTTTGTATACATGACCCACAGTGTACATGGTACCTCTATGACAATATAAAGCTAAGTACATAAAACCAACTAGACTCGAACACCCACTCGAATTGTAGCAGGCTCACCATAATCTATTGCGTAGAAATTCCCTATCAACGATCCATATCATCCTGTAGAAGTATACCTTCATCCATTAAAAGGTTCAACTCCCCCGGCAAAAGGGACGTGAGTACATGTGGAATAGTACTCGCATGTAAGGCAAACATAAAAACATATGAAATCTTGGTAATTCAAATAAGAGGTATACGAAGTACATCAAGAAGTACGAAATATCCCATTAGATTCACATTTCAAGTCTCGTTATGCTCACAGCATTTAAAACTTCGTTTAGGATTAACTCTTCCATATGAACTATGCATGGAATACATAATATAAAGTAATTGAAACAACATGTACAAACAACGCCAATGAAACTGGCACCTTCCTCCCTTATTTTTCACATATACAGATCATAGACCGTCCTTAGTGTTCAGTTATTATATTATACACCTATGCGTCCCGTAGACCGTCTATAGTTCTTATTCATATCGTAGACCTATTCATTTCATACACAATATACCTATGCATTTCATAGACCGCCCATAGGATTCCATACATAATGCACCTATGTGTTTCATAGACAGTCCATATGATTACATATACAATAAACCTATACGTTTCATAGATCGTCGATAATATTACATATAGAATACACCTATGCGCTTCAAAGACCATCCATAATATTACATATACAATACGCTTGCGTGTTTCGTAGAGTGTTCTTAGTTTTTACTTACATATTATGCATTATAACTTGCGTGTATGATTTGCTTCAGTTTTCGAACAGTTAGGGATTGATTTAGAAGAATCATTCTTGTTATAAAAGCTTTAAGTTGGCAGAGTTGGCCAAGGTTTGACTTTTGGTAAACGTACTCGGAATAAGGTTTAATTATTCCAATAGGTTTGTATGATAATTTTGGACATGTCCACAAAGTTTAGTTAAATTCCGATGCGTTTTGGATAAGTTTGAGTTGTATCGTGATCGCTTTCAGTTACGACGTCGATTTAAGTATAAAGGTCACCACATGGTGCGCGATCGGCGCTCAACCGAGTAAACCCAGCTAAGTAATCGTAATTTACATTAACCACTCATCATTACACATGCATGATTTACGATAAAATAATTAGATCTTCACTTTCATATTGAAAACATTTGGCTCATAGGCCCATACATGCTTTCTCATAATGTTTACACCGCTTTATAAATAGCTGTAAATACTGTGAATATAAATACATGACAAAACTCAAATTTTTAATTACATGACCCACAGTGTACAAGGAGCTTCTATGACAATAGCAACCTAAGTACATAAAACCAATTAGACTCTAACACCCACTCGAATTGTAGCGGGATTACCATAATCTACTGCGCACAAAATCCCTATCAAAGATCCATATCATCCTGTAGAAGTATACCTGCATCCATTAAAAGATTCAGCGCCCCCGGCAAAAGGGACGTGAGTACATGTGGAATAGTAGTCACATGTAAGGCAAACATAACAACATATGAAATATTGGTAATTCAAATAAGAGGCATACGAAGTACATCAAGAAGTACGAAATATCCCATAGATTCACATTTCAAGTCTCGTTATGCTCACATCATTTTAAACATCGTTTAGGATTAATTATGCCATATGAACTATGCGTGGAATACAGAATATAAAGTAATTGAAACAACATGTACAAACAACGCCAATGTAATTGGCACCTTCCTCCCTTATTTTTCACATATACAAATCATAGACCGTCCTTAGTGTTTAGATATCAAATTATCCACCTATGCGTCTCATAGACTGTTCATAGTGTTTATTCATACCGTACACCTATACATTTCATACACAATACACCTATGCGTTTCATAAACCGCCCATAGGATTTCATACATAATGCACCTATGCATTTCATAGACCGTCCATAGGATTACATATACAATAAACCTATACGTTTCATAGACCGTCCATAAGATTACATATACAATACACCTATGTGTTTCATAGACCATCTATAGGATTACAAACACAATACACCTATGCGTTGCATTTACCGTTCTTAGTTTGTACTTACATATTATGTATTACGACTTGTGTGTATGATTTGTTTCAGTTTACGAGCGGTTCGGGATTGATTTAGAAGAATGATTCTCGTTTTAGAAGCTTTAAATTGGTAGAGTTAGCCACGGTTTGACTTTTGGTACACGGACTCGGAATAAGGTTTAATTATTCCAATAGGTTTGTATGATAATTTTGGACATGTCCACAAAGTTTGGTTAAATTCCGATGCGTTTTCGATAAGTTTGAGTTGTATGGTGATCGCTTCCAGTTTTGACGTCGATTTAAGTATAAATGTTACCACATGGTGCACGATCGACGCTCAACCGAGTAAACCCAGCTGAGTAAGCCTAATTTACATTAACCTCTCATCATTACTCATGCATGATTTACGATAAAATAATTAGATCTTGACTTTCATATTGAATACATTTGGCTCAATGGCCCATAAATGCTTTCGCATAATGTTTACACCGCTTTATAAATAGCTGTAAATATTGTGAATATAAATACATAACAAAACTCAAATCTTTAATTACATGACCCACAGTATACATGGAGCTTCTATGACAATAAAAACCTATGTACATAAAACCGACTAGACTCGAACACCCACTCGAATTGTAGCGGGCTCACCATAATCTAATGCGCAGCAAATCCCTATCAATGATCCATACCATCCTATAGAAGTATACATGCATCCATTAAAAGATTAAGCGACCCCGGAAAAATGGACGTGCGTATATGTGGAATAGTACTCGCGTGTAAGGCTAACTTAACAACATATGAAATTTTAGTAATTCAAATAAGAGGCATACGAAGTACATCAAGAACTACGAAATATCCCATAGATTCACATTTCAAGTCTCGTTATGCTCACATCATTTTAAACATCGTTTAGGATTAACTATGCCATATGAACTATGCGTGGTATACAGAATATAAAGTAATTGAAACAACATGTACAAACAACGCCAATGTAATTGGCACCTTCGTCCCTTATTTTTAACATATACAAATCATAGACCGTCCTTAGTGTTCAGATATCAAATTATACACCTATGCGTCTCATAGACCGCCCATAGTGTTTATTCATACCGTACACCTATACATTTCATACACAATACACCTATGCATTTCATAGACTGCCCTAGGATTCCATACATAATGCACCTATGCATTTAATAGACCGTCCATAGGATTACATATACAATAAACCTATACGTTTCATAGACCGTCCATAAGATTACATATACAATAAACCTATACGTTTCATAGACCGTCGATAATATTACATACACAATACACCTATGCGCTTCAAAGACCATCCATAAGATTACATATACAATAAGCATGCATGTTTCATAGAGTGTTCTTAGTTGTTACTTACATATTATGCATTATGACTTGCGTGTATGATTTGTTTCAGTTTTCGAACAGTTAGGGATTGATTTAGCAGAATCATTCTTGTTATAAAAGCTTTAAGTTGGCAGAGTTGGCCAAGGTTTGACTTTTGGTAAACGTACTCGGAATAAGGTTTAATTATTCCAATAGGTTTGTATGATAATTTTGGACATGTCCACAAAGTTTAGTTAAATTTCGATGCGTTTTGGATAAGTTTGAGTTGTATAGTGATCGCTTTCAGTTACGACGTCGATTTAAGTATAAAGGTTACCACATGGTGCGTGATCGGCGCTCAACCGAGTAAACCCAGCCAAGTAATCGTAATTTACATTAACCTCTCATCATTACACATGCATGATTTACAATAAAATAATTAGATCTTCACTTTCATATTGAAAACATTTGGCTCATAGGCCCATACATGCTTTCTCATAATGTTTACACCGCTTTATAAATAGTTGTAAATACTGTGAATATAAATACATGTCAAAACTCAAATCATTAATTACATGACCCACAGCATACATGGAGCTTCTATGACAATAGAAACCTAAGTACATAAAACCAACTAGACTCGAACACCCACTCGAATTGTAGCGGGCTCACCATAATCTAATGCGCAGAAAATCCCTATCAAAGATCCATATCATCCTGTAGAAGTATACATGCATCCATTAAAAGATTAAGCGACCCCAGAAAAATGGACGTGCGTATATGTGGAATAGTACTCGCGTGTAAGGCAAACATAACAACATATGAAATCTTGGTAATTCAAAAAAGAGGAATACGAAGTACATCAAGAACTACGAAATATCCCATAGATTCACATTTCAAGTCTCGTTATGCTCACATAATTTTAAACATCGTTTAGGATTAACTATACAAATCATAGACTGTCCTTAGTGTTTAGATATCAAATTATACACCTATGCATCTCATAGACTGTCCATAGTGTTTATTCATACCGTACACTTATACATTTCATACACAATACACCTATGCGTTTCATAGACCGCCCATAGGATTTCATACATAATGCACCTATGCATTTCATAGACAGTCCATAGGATTACATATACAATAAAACTATACGTTTCATAGACCGTCCATAAGATTACATATACAATACACCTATGTGTTTCATAGACCATCTATAGGATTACAAACACAATACACCTGTACGTTTCATTTACCGTTCTTAGTTTTTACTTACATATTATGTATTATGACTTGTGTGTATGATTTGTTTCAGTTTTCGAGCGGTTCGGGATTGATTTAGAAGAATGATTCTTGTTTTAGAAGCTTTAAGTTGGTAGAGTTAGCCACGGTTTGGCTTTGGTTAAACGGACTCGGAATAAGGTTTAATTATTCCAATAGGTTTGTATGATAATTTTGGACATGTCCACAAAGTTTGGTTAAATTCTGATGCGTTTTCGATAAGTTTGAGTTGTATGGTGATCGCTTCCAGTTTCGATGTCGATTTAAGTATAAATGTTACCACATGGTGCACGATCGACGCTCAACCGAGTAAACCCAGCCGAGTAAGCCTAATTTACATTAACCTCGCATCATTACTCATGCATAATTTATGATAAAATAATTAGATCTTGACTTTCATACTGAATACATTTGGCTCAATGCCCCATAAATTCTTTCTCATAATGTTTACACCGCTTTATAAATAGCTGTAAATACTGTGAATATAAATACATAACAAAACTCAAATCTTTAATTACATGACCCACAGTATACATGGAGCTTCTATGACAATAAAAACCTAAGTACATAAAACCAACTAGACTCGAACACCCACTCGAATTGTAGCGGGCTCACCATAATCTAATGCGCAGAAAATCCCTATCAATGATCCATATCATCCTATAGAAGTATACATGCATCCATTAAAAGATTAAGCGACCCCGGAAAAATGGACGTGCGTATATGTGGAATAGTACTCGCGTGTAAGGCAAACTTAACAACATATGAAATTTTGGTAATTCAAATAAGAGGCATACGAGGTACATCAAGAACTACAAAATATCCCAAAGATTAACATTTCAAGTGTCCTTATGCTCACATCATTTTAAACATCGTTTAGGATTAACTATGCCATATGAACTATGCGTGGTTTACAGAATATAAAGTAATTGGAACAACATGTACAAACAACGCCAATATAATTGGCACCTTCCTCCCTTATTTTTCATATATACAAATCATAGACCGTCCTTAGTGTTCAGAAATCAAATTATACATCTCTGCGTCTCATAGACCGTCCATAGTGTTTATTCATACCGTACACCTATACATTTCATACACAATACACCTATGCGTTTCATAGACCGCCCGAGGATTCCATACATAATGCACCTATGCATTTCATAGACAGTCCATAGGATTACATATACAATAAACCTATACGTTTCATAGACCGTCCATAAGATTACTTATACAATACACCGATGCGTTTCATATACCATCCATAGGATTACAAACACAATACACATGTGCGTTGCATTTACCGTTCTTAGTTTTTATTTACATATTATGTATTATGACTTGCGTGTATGATTTGTTTCAGTTTTCGAGTGGTTCGGGTTTGATTTAGAAGAATGATTCTCGTTTTAGAAGCTTTAAGTTGGTAGAGTTGGCCAAGGTTTGACTTTTGGTAAACGGACTCGGAATAAGGTTTAATTATTCCAATAGGTTTGTATGATAATTTTGGACATGTCCACAATGTTTGGTTAAATTCCTATGTGTTTTGGATAAGTTTGAGTTGTATGGCGATCACTTTCGGTTTCGACGTCGATTTAAGTATAAAGGTTACCACGTTAAAGTTACCACATGGTGCGCGATCGGCGCTCAACCGAATAAACCCAATCTAGCAAGCCTAATTTACATTAACCTCTCAACATTACTCATGCATGATTTATGATAACATAATTAGATCTTGACTTTCATATTGAATACATTTGGCTCAATGGCCTATAAATTCTTTCTCATAATGTTTACACCGCTTTATATATAGCTGTAAATACTGTGAATATAAATACATGAAAAAATCAAATCTTTATATACATGACCCACAGTGTACATGGAGCTTCTATGACAATAGAAACCTAAGTACATAAAACCAACTAGACTCGAACACCCACTCGAATTGTAGCAGGCTCACCATAATCTATTGCGTAGAAATTCCCTATCAGCGATCCATATCATCCTGTAAAAGCATACGTGCATCCATTAAAAGGTTCAACGCCCCCGTCAAAAGGGACGTGAGTACATGTGGAATAGTACTCGCATGTAAGGCAAACATAACAACATATGAAATCTTGGTAATTCGAATAAGAGGTATACGAAGTACATCAAGAAGTACGAAATATCCCATATATTCACATTTCAAGTCTCGTTATGCTCACAACATTTAAAACTTCGTTTAGGATTAACTCTTCCATATGAACTATGCGTGCAATACATAATATAAAGTAATTGAAACAACATGTACAAACAACGCCAATGAAATTGGCACCTTCCTCCCTTATTTTTCACATATACAGATCATTGACTGTCCTTAGTGTTCACTTATCATATTATACACCTATGCGTCCCATAGACCGTCCATAGTGCTTATTCATACCGTAGACCTATACATTTCATACACAATACACCTATGCATTTCATAGACTGCCCATAGGATTCCATACATAATGCACATATGCATTTCATAGACCGTTCATAGGATTACATATACAATAAACCAATACGTTTCATAGACCGTCCATAAGATTATATATACAATACACCTATACATTTCAAACACCATCCATAGGATTACATATACAATAAACCAATACGTTTCATAGACCGTCCATAAGATTATATATACAATACACCTATACATTTCAAACACCATCCATAGGATTACATATACAATAAACCAATACGTTTCATAGACCGTCCATAAGATTATATATACAATACACCTATACATTTCAAACACCATCCATAGGATTACATATACAATAAACCAATACGTTTCATAGACCGTCCATAAGATTATATATACAATACACCTATACATTTCAAACACCATCCATAGGATTACATATACAATAAACCAATACGTTTCATAGACCGTCCATAAGATTATATATACAATACACCTATACATTTCAAACACCATCCATAGGATTACATATACAATAAACCAATACGTTTCATAGACCGTCCATAAGATTATATATACAATACACCTATACATTTCAAACACCATCCATAGGATTACATATACAATAAACCAATACGTTTCATAGACCGTCCATAAGATTATATATACAATACACCTATACATTTCAAACACCATCCATAGGATTACATATACAATAAACCAATACGTTTCATAGACCGTCCATAAGATTATATATACAATACACCTATACATTTCAAACACCATCCATAGGATTACATATACAATACGCATGTGCGTTTCATAGAGAGTTCTTAGTTTTTACTTACACAATACATATACACTTGTGCGTTTCATAAACCGTTCATAGTGTTTACTTACACAATTCACATACACCTTTCATAGACCGTTCATAGGATTACATATACAATACGCATGTGCGTTTCATAGAGAGTTCTTAGTTTTTACTTACACAATACATATACACTTGTGCGTTTCATAAACCGTTCATAGTGTTTACTTACACAATACACATACACATGTACTTTTCATAGACCATTCACAATGTTTACTTACACAACACACATACACATGTGTTTCATAGACCGTTCACAATATTTACTTACACAATACACATACAGCTGTGCGTTTCATAGACCGTTCACAGTGTTTACTTATACAATACACATACATCTGTGCGTTTTATAGACCGTGCACAATGTTTACTTACACAATACAAATACACATGTGCGTTTTGTAGACCATTCACAGTGTTTACTTACACAATTCACATACACCTTTCATAGACCGTTCACAGTATCACCTATACAATACACATGTGTGTTTCATAAACCGTTCACAGTGTTTACTTACACAATACACATACACATGTGTGTTTTATAGACCGTTCACAGTGTTTACATACACAATACACATGTGCGCTTCATAGACCATTCACAGGATTACATTAACAATTCACCTATGCACAAGATACTTACCTCGAACCAAGCCCAATCAATCGGTCACAATGCCTTTCCCATGAATATCCGACTCCGAATGGCCCAAATCTAGCCAAAACAATTACATATCATAAATACAACTATAATAGGCTAATCTAATTAATGAAATCATGATTTTAATAAAAATTCAGAAATCCATCCTAAAAAGTCGACTTGGGCCCACGTTTCGGAATCGGGTAAAAGTCACAAAATATGAACACCCATTCACTCACGAGTTCACTCGTCTACAGGGTTCACATAACACCTCATTATGCACATGACTATATATAAACTCAAAGCGACATGATTAACATTACATATAAGGTCATAAGTTTTCGGATCATTGGAACACTTCATATTCAAGCTCATCATGGAGAAACATAGCTCATTACATTAGCACATATATGGTGAATCAATAAGTCAATTTTAATGGCACATGGCCCAAACTCGTTTTCATAAGATTCATCATCATTTAGCATAGGACATCTCCCTTCCATCTCCTTATTCACTCACTTGTCATCTTGAGGTAATTAGCTAAGTTCATTATTCTTGGTGACTTAACATCGAAGTCATTTACATTTAATATTTTAGAAGCATGCATACTATTATTGAAACCATTGGGACATACAACGTCTCATAATTCTCATTTTGGTAAACGGCCGCATTTCATATTCATACTATCACTTACTTGTACTTGCCATGGGTGATCATAGAACATTAAGAACATTTAAACTATTTAGGAACACCATTACCTCTCCTCATGAGGGCGTAGTATTTTATAACACATTGGAAACATAAGTACAAATACGTTCATCTCATAACCTTTCACACCATATATCACTTCACAATTAGTTTCAACTACTTACAACATCATTATTTCATTAGCTCCCTTGGATATAAATATTATTCTTCATTTATGGCACTGTGGCCGTTTATCATATTCTTTACTTTCAAGGATTAACATCGTAAACATCAACATATAGATTATTCTTGAATTACCTTTCTCCAAAAAGGGCAATACACAATTTCAACTCATGAATATATATAAGAGCTCAAAATATGTTGGAAATACTTACAAAGTATAGCATTAGTTAAACAACCACATTTGGGCACGACTTGAGTACATAGGATTTTAGGCAAATCTATTTTTGAAGTTAATTTGGAACAGTTGAATCAAGGCTCATTTGTTAACCTTTCTCACATCATTTCATTTCATTGGCACTATTAGCCACAAGTATAACTTTCATTATCGGCACGGTGGCCACACTTTATATCCCCAACTCTCTCCTTTCACTTTCAAGCATCTTTATGGATAATCAACAACAAAGAATCTCTAATCATAGCTTTCATTACCCGCATGAGTAAATAAGAACCTTAAGAACATCGAGATTTCTTACACAATTTGGCATACTAGCCTTCATTCGATACATGACTTGAAGTTGAAACATTTCTAATGCAAATCTCATACATTCAACAAATTCTCAAATGATAACATGACATGATAAAAGCAATTTGGATACATATTTAACATGTATCTTTCAACACAAGCTTATTCGGAATAGCCAACTTTATAATGAACACCTCGGGACTTACATAATTTACATGGATACCGTGGGATTTAATTCTAAGAGGAGTTTAGCCAACATACCTTAAATTCGTCCCTTAATGATACTACAATGATCCACTACACTACGCAACTTCAATCTACAATAACAACATCCAATGGGACCAATATAATAACATATTCCATAATTTAGGCACATTATCAAACAGGTAGTAGGCATGAATATCTACATCTCTTAACCATAGAATTAGTTCATCCAACCACTACCATTTGCCAATAATTTATCCCACCGTCATTCTTAAATAATTCATAACTTCCAACATTACATACATGACCATCCATCCACACCCAACCAACAAATTTCTATCAAATAATTACCTTTCAATCTCTACAATGGTTATGTATTTAAATTGGGAACTTATGGCTTCCAATCACCATACCATAAGTTCCAATGCTAATTCATAGTCATATTCCTATAATATATCCATACATGTAAGTCTAAGGGTGTAGGATTACCTTATGGAAGAAATCTTGCAAAACCCTCCTTTGAGTTCTTGAAGAAATTGCTTGAAGATCTATGTATTGTATGGAGGATTGAGTTAGTTTTAGGGTGGAATTGATGGAATTAAACACACAATTAGTACGCATTACTCACTTGGAAGATGGGGTGAGTTGGAGGTCTTGAGAGAGTGGAGGAAGATTCCAAAATTCGGCCAAGCCAAATGGGGTAAAGTGAACCCCGAATGAGTATATAGCGTTTAGGGCGCCACATGTGGCGTGGGGTGCTGCATGTGGCATTGGTTCCAGAACCTCAAACTTCCCGGTGCCAGGGATAGTGCCCCACGCTACCCTGGGCACTGGCGATGGGAAATCGAATCTAGTTTGCCCGAAAATGGGATTAACTCTCTCATACGATGTCATAGTTCGGCGATTCTTTTTGCTATAGCTCCGTAATTTCCATACAGACCTAATGATTTAATAAAAACTGAATTTGAAACTCATTTTCTTAATGTGATACTACTTATACTTGAAGGAACAACATAGAAACATTCTAGAAATATCCAAATTAAATTTCGGGCATACACCCGAGTCTAAAATCATAATCCGGACCTAACGGAATCATCAAAACTCTGATTCGAGGTCGAATACAAAAGAAAACTCAAACTTGGTCATAATACATCATATGAAGCCACTCAAGACTTCAAATATTTGAAAGGAGCGTAAATGTTCAAAATGACAAGTCGGGTCGTTACAGTTCCAATACACCTTAAACATATATTTTCATTTTGAAATGATGTGGTTCTATCCCATGGGTCTCCTTTAATACTTGAATATTTTATTTCCAAATACCATTGGCACACTTTAAAATCTTATATATCATTAGCTACTCGGTGATAAGGTGCCGAAGTAATTCGTTTAATCTTCCAAGTTTTGAAAAAATCAGTAACTTTTGCACCGATGAATTGCGGTCCATTATCACAAGCGATTTTCTTTGGGACTCAAAATACACGTATTAGAGTTCTGCAAATGAAGTCCATAACTTTCTTTTCTCGTATTAGTTTAAAGGAACATGCTTCTACCAATTTTGAGAAATAATCTGTTAGAACTAACAAAAACCGTACCTTTCCCTTAGCTCGAGGCAGTGGACCTACGATATTCATCCCTCATTTCTTGAATGGACACAGTGATATGACTGAATGTAGCAATTTTGCCGGTCTATGCATATTATTAGCGTATCATTGTCACTTATCGCACTTTGCTACGAAGTGTTCTGCTTCAAATTCTATTTTTGGCCAATAGTATCCTGCTCTTATTAGCATTTTTAATAACGATCTTCTCCCGGCATGATTACCATAGTACCCCTCATGTATGTCTCTCATTACATATTTTATTTATGATGGTCCAAGTCACCGTGTTGAAGGTCCACCAAACATTTTGCGATATAAATTCCCCCTTATCAGGAAATATTGAGGAGCTTTCAACCGTAGCAATCGGTATTTCTTCTTATCCTCGAGCAAAATTCCATGCTGCAAAAAGTTCACAAACTCGTTTCTCCAATCCCAAGTCAAATTATTGAAATTTACCTCATTCTTGGTTTGGTCGAGGTCTGAATGAAACAAGTGTACCGCAACTGCATTTCACGCATTTGTCGCATCAGCCATGGATGCTATATTTTCCAATGCATCCACTTATGTGTTTTCTTTCGTTAGTATTTGTATAGATTTCCAATTTTTTAACTGCCTCAGTAATTCTCATGCCTTTTTTAGGTATGGCTGCATTCGTGTATCTCTTTCCACGTAAGTTGCTTGCATTTTGTTTACTACCAACTGCGAGTAGCTTTTGATTATGGTGTGTTCAATACCAAGCTCTATCGTGAGCTCCAAACCTAGAATCATAGCTTCATACTCTGTCGCATTGTTAGTAAATGGATAACATTTTATTGTCTACCTTATGACTTCTCCTAAGGGAGAAATTAAAATAGTTCCTAAACTTTCTCATTTAATATTTGAAGAACCATCAGTAAACAAGGTCCAAGTTCCCGGATTAGCTCCGGTGAACACTCGCAGCTCTTTTTCTTCTTTAGAAACCAGTTTCGAGCTAAAATCTGCTACGAAATCCGCTATTACGTGAGAGTTTATGGCAATTCCGGGCTAATATATTATATCATATTCACTAAGCTCTATAGCCCATTTTGCTGATCTTCCTGATAGTTCTTGCTTGTGTAATATATTCCTTAGTGAAAAAGTAGCTATAACATAAATGGGATGACATTGAAAATAAGGTCGTAATTTCCTTGATGCCATAATTAAAGATAATGGAAGTTTCTCTAAATGTGGATACAATGTATCAGCATCTATAATGATTTACTAACATAATAGATCAAAGACTGCCTACCTTTATCTTCACGTACCAGTGTCGCGCTTATCGCCACTTCTGACACATCAAGGTAAATAAGCAATCATTATCCATCCCTTGGCTTTCCTAACATGGGCGGTTTCGATAGGTATGTATTTCAATACTTCAGAGCTTGTTGACATTTGTTAGTCCATTCAAATTCCTTCCCAAGGCTCGCTGATTTGAATATAAACCTTCACATAGCTGCTACTCTACCTGCAAATCTCTGTACCTCTTTCTTTCTCGTGAGTACAGCATGTAATTTCTTAAAATGCGGGATTTACTTCAATGCCCCTGTTAGAAACAAGAAAACCCAAAATTTTACCTGAAGCAATGCCAAAGGAGTATTTTTTCGGGTTTAACTTCATGTTGTACTTGCAGAGATTTTTGAAATTTTCAACCAAGTGCTGGAAATGGTCCCCTACCTGTGTCGACTTGACCAACATATCGTCTATATAGACCTCTATGGTTACTCCTAAGTGTTGTTGAAACATTTTGGTCACCAATCTCTAGTACATTGCTCCACCATTGTTCAAACCAAAAGGCATGATTTTGTAACAATAAGTCCCCCTGTTTGTAATACACGATGTCTTTTACTCATCTAGAGGATCCATTTTTATCTGAATATAACTATAATAGGCGTCTAAAAATTTAAAAGTTCATGACCTACGGTAGAATCAATTAACTGGTCTATATGCGGTAAAGGACATGAATCTTTAGGGAAAGCTTTATTTAAATCATTGTAATCTACACAGACTCTCAACTTTCCATTTTTCTTTGGAACCACGACAATGTTAGCTAACCAGTCAGGGTACTTTGCCTCTCGTATTGAATTAATTTTCAGAAGTTTTTATACCTCATCCTGGATTACTTGATTTTTAAATGCTCCTTGCTTCCTTTTCTTCTGTTTGACAGGTGGGTACAATGGGTTCTCGTTCATTTTGCGAGTCATTACCTCCGGTGGCATAACTTTCATGTCTGAATCCGACCAAGCAAAGCAATCTGCATTAGCACAAAAAAATCCAATTAACTTTACTTTCATTTTCGGGATCAATTTTGCTCTGATGTAAACTTTTCTGTCAGGCTAGTGGACAAATAATATAAGAGCTTCAAGCTCCGCTGAGGTTGTTTATATATTCTCGTTTTCATCTGGTTCTTGAATCATATATGGTCTTGAATCCATACCAGCTTGAACTCTCGAATTTTCAGTTGAGTTGTATATTGAATTATCCTCAATGAGTACTTTAATTTCTATTTTTCACCTCCATACCATGATTCATAGGGCATCCTAAGATTATATGATAGTCCATGTCAGCATAAATTACCTGGAACTTAGTGTCTTTGATGACACGTTCTGCAAATGTAGCTAATACGACTTCTCCTATCGTAACGACGCTTGAATTAACGAACCCCGATAATGATCGTGCTTTTGGTATGATTCGATCATTTTCTTGCATTAGATTTACCACTCTTGGTAGAATGATATATACTGAGCTACCTGGGTTAATCAAAACTTATTTAATGTTAGTTTCATATACAAGTAAAGATATTACCAGCGCATCGTTGTGAGGAATTATCAAGCCGTCCGCGTCTTCATCATTGAGCATTATATTGTCTCCTTCTAACGGTAGCCTTTCACTCTTTCTTCACAATCGTTTACTGTCTTTCCATGTTATCTCGCAAAAGCGGGTTTCGATGTGTGAAAACTCTTTTATGGAGGTATTAAAAGAGAAGAGCCGCCACCTAATGATTTTGAGGTGCGTTAGGCACCTATTTGCAATTACTTTGTTTACACTAGTTAGTGTTTACCAATGATCGGGTAAGGGCTCAAATTACCTCGACGAGAAGGTGTTAGGCTCTCTTCGAGGTCTAGAACTATGGGTCCCGGCCAAACCTTAAAAATGTGGATTATGTAATTAAGATATGTGATCAAATAAAGAAAGGGAAATATAAAAATCGAAGAGCCTTATCATAACATATAAGAATTGGTACATGTCCTTGATGATTATAAAGATACAACTACATTTATCTATGTTAAATGACTAAGTGTAAATAACAAATATATAAAGGAAAGGGGGGGGGTCCTATGTTTTAAAACCTAAAGAATCACCTCGTGCATCATAAATAATACTTCGCAACTCTGTTAAGGTAGGAATCGCTCAGATTCTTCAGCGAGCAAAAACTATCATCTCCCTCTACCCAATTACTTTGTTGAAGTTGTTACTTAAAGGCGTTCTAATTCAATTCTAAATCGTATTCTGTGCGTGCACTACTCGTCCCGTACATATGGCCTGGGAGGCTTTGAACCTACCACTTTGGTAGTTCTAGACTCTCTTTAGGCTTCTCAATAAATGGGAAAACTAAGTATGCATTCAAAACAAATAAGACTACACATAATCAACACCACCACCACCACCAACAACAACAACAACAACCTAGTAAAATCCCACTAATGGGGTCTGGGGAGGGTAGTGTGTACCCAAACCTTACCTCTACCCCGAAGGTGTAAAATCAACACCAAAGGCTCATATTCACCTATTCATGTCGACACGAACGCACGTTATCAATTTGGGAGACAATTATAGCTATAGAGAAGCAAGTTTGGTATGCTAAATTGTTCCAAACCTATATGTGTGGTTTCTATGTGATTTGAACTACTCAACAATCAGTGTAAATTCCCATATGTAGGATTGTTAAATTACTGATTTTAGATGTCACACAGGCAGTGCCGCTGTTCCAAGTTAACTAGTTTGCAGGTTATAGGTATTACAAATCTATATACATGATTTCTAAGTTTTTTATGCAACGGGCAGTGAATGAAATTATAAATTGGGAATTACCACTGTTTGATTTTATGGACGTGCCTTCTAGGCGAATAATAGTTGGCGAGATTTCTAATAGCTGGTATTTAAGCTCACTTTTATGATACTTATTCCTATCGGCATGTTATCTAGGTGGAAGTGTAATAAAATGGCGAGAGAAATTGTTTAAGTGATTAGTGTCCTATAGTCATGATATCTAGATGAACAGTACACCAAATATAAAAGCAATGTGATCAATTAATTATGTGAGGTCCTATAGGCATGATAGTTAGGTTAGCAAAAGCATATACATCCTATAGGCATGCTATCTAAATACACAGTAATAACAGGTATGGTGTTTAATATCATGTTTAAGATAGCGTACAAGTATTAGAAAATTTATGTGAGGTGTCTGCAATTCTTAGAGACATGATTTTTTGTTAGTGTACGAAATAACAAATAAGACATGTTGAATGAAAAAGCAAATAGAACACACAGACCCTATAGGCACGTTTTCTACCCTTTATAAAAGAACAAAGCACATCTATTCCCATACCCCAAATTATTTGTTATTACTAATTATAGGACAAGAAACTAATAATACAAACTCAAAGATGACAGAAATACAAACTGAAACAAGTATGGGCTTCCATCAAACAGCACAGGCCCACTATAAAATAACCCAGCAAATTTTTGGGCCTTCAGCTGCCTCACCGACCAACAAACCTAAATCTCAGCCTCATAAGGATAGTAGAATCTTCCTGAATCCAGTGCCCAGGTCCAACAACACATATGGCCCAACACCAGGCCCAACGAATAACTTACTTAGCCAAATGGATGCAAAATTTAACCATGCAAATGACAGACCACTCGCAGGATTAATTTAAACAACTTTTCACACTTAACTCCTAAAGTTGTAACTAGCAGAATTTCTAGCCAAAGCAGATACACAAGATCAAAAGAAATACTGACAAGTTTACAAGGCAAGTTCATGCTTGTATTCTCAAAAATAAAGCTAAAGGGTCATAGGATAGTGAACTATTCTAAAGAGTTTCAAAAGCAAAATGATTCAGAATTAGCCTAAAGGACTTTAGACACATGAAAATCTAGTAGTGTTAAATAAAGTAAAACATTCACACGAAAGTTTTAACATGAAGGTCTAGTGAAAACAACATAATATAACATATTCACGATTGAGAAATTTCTTAGTTGAGGATGAGATAACTTGAACATGTTGAGTATCAACAATACTTATAGCAAATAGAAGACATGCCAATTTGTAAATCAATAAGACAAATAAGCATCAAACCTCGTACTAGTTGGCTACATATAGGTGAAAATACTGGTCATGAGATTTACTCTAAAGGTCTTAACTAATACTGGAGAACACAAGCTACCAAACAATAGAGTTACAAATATCATGGGGAAAAGTCATAGCTAATAGTAGAACTTCAGAAAAATAAAGAGTAGGTCGTAAATATCTCAATAGGAATAAGAACACATTCTGGGCATGAGTTGGTTATCTAAATAGTACAGAAGAAGGCCAAAAACTAAACTCAAAATAAGCATCGAGTATAAGTAATCAACTATTCATAAGCATAATATTTAGAAATCATTCAGGTTGGACACACATAATGAGCATGCATTAAGTCTTGAATATTAGGCCGAGTATTTAAATAGACTTACAGAGAAATAGCAAATTATGCATAAAGAATTCAACATGAAGAAAGCAATTCTAACAAGAACATAGTTTCATTAGGGGTTTTTGTACAAGAAATTAAAACAAGGTCCAACAAACATCAATTAGGTTTCAATTACGAATCAGGCAGGCATCATGAATCAACTTAGCTATCCACATATGGGTTAAAATCAGGACTTGCATATAATTGTGGGTAGTGGAACTCAACGTAGTATTAAATAGGCATAATTGCATACGAAGTGGCATAATATCGAAATTATCTCATGAATAGCAACAATTACTGGAGAGTAATGAAAACCCCGAAATCCACAATCCTTCAGAGTTCACAAAAGCCTCAAAGTGTGCTATGAGCAGTGCTTGCACTGGGGGAGGCTAATGAACGGATTCCGATAGCCTTGGCTTTTAGCCGGCCAAAATCAAAGTCTCAAAATATTATAGAATGAGTGAGAGGAAGAGAATAGTTGTGGTAACAATAGTTAAGTAATCATCATTGATTTCTAGAAAGGGAACTGGGAAGGGGGGTTTATATAGTGGTAGAAATCGAACAAGTAAACATGAAAAATAATTAATCAATAACAAATAAGGAAATAATATCACATGCAATCAGTAATAGAATTGGTAAAGAAGAAAAATTGAAATTTCAAACCCTAGTTTGACGGAAGTAAAATATTGGCCGAAGATCTTGGAAAATCGGATCCTCACAGCCTTGCTATAAACGTATACAGATGAAATATTGTCCAAATCTTGGAGAGTGAAGACATTTTCCTTTTATTCAGAGACTGGTACTTGCCAAAAATGAGCAAGTACTAAGTAACACCATATTTACAGAGGTAGTAAAGGTATAATTCGGGAAAGGTAAGTAAATCATGGTAAGAATCCATGGATAAGTTGGATTCAGAGAAGGATTGGCATGGCAGCTAGGGTTTGAGAGGTAAGGAGAGGGTTTGAGGGAATATAGAGGCGGATGACAGGGTAAAAATGAGACTAGGGTTTGGGGTGAGGTTAATTAGAAGAGGGGAGATGGAATGTGGGTCGTTGATCTCCCAAGATCAACGGTCAGGATGAGAGGCAGATCGGGTTAGTGGACGTGTATGGGGTAGTGGATCGCTGGAATTTGGGCTAGGATTAGTGGGCTGGAGTTTAGGGTGTGGGCTGGTGAATTAGGTCGGAAATGTGTCCTGTTTGGGCCAGCTATTAAATACAAGAAATTAAAGGGAAAATAATTGATTTAAATAACTATAATAATATAAAAAATATTATTTATGCAACTTAATATTTAATATAATAGTTTACAATTATAACAATATAAAAAATTATTTTGACCCTGAATAAATGACAAATGCAATTAATTCTAAAATATAGGCTATTATTGCAAAAAAGCGTAAATAGTTCAAAAAATGCAAATGTGATTATGGAATGAAGTAAAATGTTATAAAACTTATGTGTGGGCGTAATAATAAATTTGGACGATTAATGCATCCAAAAAAGAATTTCGAATGCTAATTAATAAATATTTGAATAATTTAAATGTAAGAAAATCAATTTTAAAACCTTATAAATTGTGAATAATTACAGAAAATACTTATATGACCCCTGTAATTTGGTGATGATGCAGGAATGATATTTTAAGAGCATATATCACTTTTATAAAAATATGAGAGAAAAATTGGGTATCAACATCTGCCCCTCTTTACCTAGGAATAATGAAAGAGTTGTCGGGTAATGAAAATTATGACCAATTTTGTCCGAAATGAGTGGGCGGTGATTTGTTTTGAAAAAATGGGGGTTGAACCCTGGTTATTGAGTTTCCTACGTATCCCTGGTGTTACTGAAATTAGGTCCTGTATAGTTCTGGATCCAACGGCGAATGAAACTGATGGAGTGGTTGTATGAGTGATCGCATGTTTCGAAAAGGATATTTTGGATGCGATAGTATCGTGAATAGCAGATGTTTTCTCGTGGGGTTATAAATACAAATTGAACATTATGGATGCATAAGGAAGGTATTTAGACGGTCATAAAATGAAGAGTAATCAACTGTTGATTATCGGTTCCATTTTGGGTGATCGAAGGGTGTGAACATTGTGAGCAAAAAACAGAGCGAGAATTGCTCCTGTTTGGAGAACGGTTACCTCCCGAGTTACCTGCAAAACTTAAAACATGATGCATGCAAATATATATGGGTTATTGAAAAAATTTAAATATGATGCAAATTCCCTTCGGACTATAAGAGTTGTCTTTGGACGATGAGGATGATATCCTTAGATAATGACGTCCTGGGTCATGAAGCATTTGATAAGGGATTCGCGGGCCATGCTGATGGTGCCTATGGACTATGACGCCTTTGAATAATGATGTGAATTTCCAGAGATCCTCGGGCCATGGCATGGTTTCTTCAGGCTATGAGGATGGTGCCTTTGGACTATGACACCATCGGACAATGTGGGGGTATTTTAGCCCATAAAATGCAAGTATGTGGTAATATCGATCGCTTGATAAAGGAAACAGATGATTCTTAGTCATTCACTAAAATGAGACAAGACAACGCTTAGTCTTATATGAGATGAGGGCAACGCTTAGCCTTTTGCAAAGAAAGAAGATAATACTTAATCTTATGTAGTGTAGCGAAGATAGAGTTTTCGTCTCATGCGAGGGAAGGCGATGCTTAGCCTTAAGACAAAATGGAGGCGGTGCTTAGAATCGTGACAGAACGAGGGATGGTGTTTAGTATCATGCGAGGAAGGTAGTGTTTAACCTTATGCAATAGTGGAGACAATGCTTACTCTCACGCTTGGAAAGGCAATGCTTAGCCTTACGCAATAAAGGAAGGCAATGTTTATCCTTACGCAGTAATGGAGACAGTTCTTAGTCTCATGCAAATAAAGGCAGTGCTTAGCCTTATGCAATAATGGAGACAATTCTTAGTCTCATGGAAAGAGTGTAGACAATGTTTTATCTCGTGCAAGAAAGGTAGTGTTTAGCCTTATGCAGTATGGAGGCAGTGCTCAGCCTCATGCAAAGGATGGAGACAATGCTTAGTCGCATGCAAGGTAAGGGCAGTGTTTAGCCATATGCAAGGAGTAGAGACAATGCTTAGTCTCATGAAAGGAATGGAGACAGTGTTTAGTCTCGTGCAAGGAAAGGCAATGCTTAGCCATATGCAATGTAGGCGACAATGCTTAGTCTCGTGAAAAAAAAAAACCAATGCTTAGCCTTTTGCAATAATGGAGACAATGCTTAGTCTCATCCAAGAGAGCCAATGTTTACCCTTATGCGATGATAAGGGCAGTGCTTAGCCCTATGCGAGAAGAGCAATGACTGAATGCGAGAGGGCATAGTATTTCTTATCTTGATGCGTTTTCCTTTGGCGACCTTTGTCAGTGTGAAGATAGTGATCTTGTTGTGTGTATATAGTTGTGGAAGTTCCTGTTATATCCATTGTGTCTACATCCAAAGGAAAATTATGAGTTTGGATGGGGTAAAGGTTGGTTCGTGGTCTCGATTCCTTGCTTTGCCTTTGTTCGTGTCTTGAGGTCCTATTTGAGTCATCCTGGGTAACGTCTGGCTACTATAGAAAATGAAATATTTGAAAAATATTCATTTATGATAAGTCGTTTATACAATAATGCAGTTTTTTCAAAATGTGTGATGATGCAAATAATGTTTGAATCGGACACTACGACACGTTTCGAGACATTGCAACCTCCTTAACTCGGAATTTTGAGGACCCTCCTGAAAATGTTGCCCGAGTTTAATGCCTACTTTTGGCAGTACTCTTCTTGGTGACACAATGAGATTTGACAACTCGAATTCTTGCCCCAGGTTCTAACCATAGGGGGAATGAAGATTTTATTATGATGTGACCGAACCCACACGACTGCCTATGTATCCCTTCTTAAACGGGAATCTGGTCAAGCGTAGTTCAGGTTACACCAAATAGAAATTGCAAATATAATATTAAACATAATAAATCTTGACTGTGTCTAAGTTGATAGGTTTTGGCCATATCTCTCCATCCATCTATGCAAGTGTAAATGCTCCTCGTGTCAGTACTTGATGAACTATGTAAGGGCCTTGCTAGTTTGGTGAGAATTTCCCTTTTGCTTCATCCTGGTGTGGGAAGATTATTTTCAGTACCAATTATCCCAGTGTGAATTTCCTTGATCTATCCTTTTTATTGAAAGTTCTTGCCATTATTTTCTGATAGAGTTGACTGTGACACGCTGCATTCATTCTTTTACCAACAATGAGAGCTAGTTGTTCATACCGGTTCTGTACCCATTCTGCATCGCTGAGCTCGGCTTCTTGTATGATTCTTAAGGAATGGATCTCCACTTCCATGGGAATAACCACTGCAGTACCGTAAACCTGTAGATAGAGAGTTAACCCAGTTGATGTACGTACTGGTTCGATACCCGAGTAAAGAAAATGATAGGCTTTTTTGCCATTTTTAGAAGTTGCCCACCATTTTCCTCTATATCCTCTTGATGTTCTTATTGGGGCTTCTACAGCTCCATTCATTTGCAGCCAGTATGTTGTGGAATTATGATGATTGATCTTGAATGTTTCACACATGGGTTTCATCATATCACGGTTGAGATTGGCGGCATTGTTAGTGATGATTGACTCAGGTACTTCAAATTGACAGACAATGTGATCAAGGACTATATCCGCTACGACCTTCTTAGTCACAAACTTATAGGATGCGGCTTCAACCTATTTTGTGAAGTAGTTTGAAGCAACCTAGTTTGATCGGCCCGATGACATCCATGCCCTAAGTAGAGTATGGCCAGGGTGAACTCGTTGCATTGAGTTCATTAGGGGATACTCGTATCATATCAGCATATATCTGGCATTGTTGACACTTTTGAACATATTTGATGCAGTCTGCTTCCATAGTCATCCAAAAGCACCCTACGCTTAATATCTTCTTGCCAAAACGAAGCCGTTCATGTGGGGTCCGCAGGTTCTGGCATGTATTTTTTCCAGCATTCTAGATTCCTCCTTCGCATCGACATATCGCAGTAATCCCAATTCAGTAGTTCTTCTATACAAAATTCCTCCACTTTGAATAAATAATTGGCTAATCTTCCGAGCATTCGCTTCTGGGTGTGTGTAGCATTTTCTAAATATTCTCCATTTTTCAAGTATTCCTTGTTGTCATGGAACCACGGATTTCGGTCTAACCCTTCTTCAACATGAGCACAATAAGCTGGTTGCTTATGAATTGCTACTGAGATATGATCGATGCAATTCTTATCTGGATATTGTATCATGGAAAATAATGTTACTAGTGCATTTGCAAATTCATTCTGAATCCTTGGGACATGCTTGAATTCTATCTTCGTGAACCTCTTGATCAGCTTTCGTACCTAATGCAAGTACGGTAATATTTTGGTACTCTTAGTAGCACATTCTCCTAGAACCTATTGTACCAATAGATCTAAATCTCCGATTACCGGCATCTCCTGAATGTTCATGTCGACGGCTAACCTGAGTCCCAAGATGTAGGCCTCATATTCTGCCATATTATTGGTGCACGGGAACCTGAGTTTTGCGGATACCGGATAATATTAACCGGTTTCTAATATTAAGACGACTCTGATGCCTAATACCTTAAAGTTTGTTTCTCCGTCGAAGAACATCCTCCAACCGTCGTATGCTTCGGTAATATCTTTTTGTACAAATGATACCTCTTCGTTGGGGAAATACATCTTCAATGGTTCATATTCTCTGTCTATGGGCTTTTTGGCCAAATAATAGGCCAATGCTTGCCCTTTGACTGCCTTCTGAGTTATATAGATAATGTCGAACTCACTCAGCAATATCTTCCACTGTGCTAACTTACCCGTAGGCATGGGCTTATGAAATATATATTTTAATGGATCCATCCTTGATATGAGATATGTAGTGTACGCACAGAAATAGTGTCTCAACTTCTGGACTATCCATATCAAAGCACAGTAGATGTGCTCCAACAAAGAGTACCTGGCTTCATAAGGCGTAAACCTCTTGCTCAGATAATATATCGCCTGCTCCTTTCACCCAGTCTCACCATGTTGTCCTATAACGTAACCAAAGGCCCCATCCAAGAAGGACAGATAAAGCAGTAGAGGTCTTCCTGGTTCTGGTGGGACTAGCATGGGTGGTTTAGACAAATACTCCTTGATTTTGTCGAAGGACTTCTGGAATTCTTCAGTCGAGCTTGTTGCAATAGCTTTCTTCAACATGTTGAAGATTGGCTCACATATCACCGTTGATTGTGCTATAAACAGCTGATATAATTGGGGCGCCCTAGAAAACTCATCACATAATTCGTTTTCTTTGGCGGTGGCAAATCTTTGATAGCTTTGATTTTTGATGGGTGTAGCTCAATACCTCGGCGGCTGATGATGAAACCTAATAATTTTCCAATAGGGACTCCGAAGCCACAGTTTGCAGGGTTTAGCTTCAAGTCGTCATGGCCCTCGTGTAGGTGGACCCATTGTTCTATAAACCAAATGACATCATTTTTTAACAATACATCCCCCATGGAGTGATAAAGGCAGTCTTTTCGGCATCATATTGATCCATCCAAATATGATGGTATCATGCGAAGCAATCCTTAAAGGTTTGGAGTTCATGCTTGGAACATTTGTCAATCAGTATGTGTATGTTAGGCAGCGGGAAATCATCCTTAGGGATTGCTCTATTCAGATCTCGATAATCGACACATAATCTACCTTTACCATCTTTCTTTGGAACTGGCACAGTGTTAGATAACCACGTCGGGTATTCGACCAATAGGAGAACCTTGGCTTTGATTTTCTTGGTGACCTCCTATTTTATCTTCAAACTCATATCTGGCTTGAACTTTCTGAGTTTCTGCTTTTGTCACGACCCAATTCTCCTATAGGCCGTGATGGCGCCCAACGTTACCACTAGGCAAGCCTACAGTGAATAAAACCATGTTATTTCTCTTTTAATAAATTTTCAAGTGATTAACTTACATTAACTAAAAGGTTAAGAAACCGTAAATTCAAAATAAATAGATGAAATAAACTGAATGCAATCATAACCATAGAATAATCTAAAACCATATGTCTGCTAGTGTGTGTGCCAACACTTGGTATCATAAGTGTATGAGCACTAATAGATTATACAAAACTCTAGCTACTGGCTAAAATGAAAATAGACAGAAATAAATGCAAAGAAGAGCCTCTAGGAGCTGCGGAATAGCTCAGGACGCAGCTCACCACTAGGCCTTGGGATATCTAGGATGCACGCCGGTAGTACCGCCAGATGCACCTACCTCAGATCATGGATGATTAGTGCATAAGTGTAGCGTGAGTACATAAACAACATGTACCCAGTGTGTATCTAGTCTAAACTCGAAGAAGTAGTGACGATGGGTCGACTTCGACACTTACTATGGGCTAACAATATGAATACAAAAATTCTAAATAAGCATGAGTTATGTAATTAATAATAATAATAATAATCCATTAACAAGCAGGAGAAAATAATTCCTTCACAAATTAATAAATTCCCTTCATTGATAAGTGTAACCTCATAAGCCACAAAATAATATCAAGTATGATTAGGCTCCGGGTATTATTAAGTATGCTTTATGCCGAGGACGTACAACCTAATCCAGAATACCATGTACACTGACGAGAGACGTGCGGCACGATCCATAGATGCATCTATTTACTACTGAGGTGTTCGGCCCGCACCACAAGAAGAGAGTATACCTTACGAGCATTTCACTTAAACGTTATAACATGCCTAATACACAATGTAATAAAATTTCTATTAACGGTCAAGCAATCCGCTAAAAATTCAAGTAAGTGAAATACGGTCTTTTACAATTACTATATCCACTTCTAATAAAATTTGGGCGCTTAAATTAACAAATATGGTGCAAACATTACAAGTAATCCATGATTTGGGTCCTAAGCTACCTGGACATAAGCATGAATAGTAGACACACTTGTGGGTTAAATTCCCTCTTAAGAGGTTAGACAAAGGACTTACCCCATCTCAAGGCTCACTTACTGGTCACAATCCAAAACTAGTCAAATGTTATATAAATTAAGCAATACATGTTCAAAAGTTTATTTTTTAACTATTAGAGTGATTACCCAACCCCAATTGAAGGATTCCTAAAATTCATCCCGGGAGCCACATGCCAAGATTCCCGAAATGTTCCAAGGAAGTTGTTACCCAGAACCCCACGAACTCAAATATGTAATTTTCTCTCAATTCCATAACCATTTTCGTGGTTAAATCCCATTTTGATCAAAATCTAGGTGTTTCAACTAAACCCATAATTTTTCACCAATTTTGATGTTAACATCTACCCATAATCTATGTGTTAAACTTACATTGAGTAGGAATTACTTTCCTTCAATAGCTAGGTTGAAATCCCTATATTTAAATCCCAAAAATCACTAAAGTGTGTAATAAATGAGCTCAAAAAAAGCCTGAGTCACATTTTAAAATGTTGTGCCCAGCTGCCCCCTTCTAGGCGAACGCAAAAAGGGCCTAGCATTTGTGAAAGTAAACGGTGCAGGCCCAGAAATATTAGCCTTCGCGAACGCGAAGGCTTACCTGCCCTGTCCTACGCGAACACGGGGACAGCTTCGCAAACGTGAAGAACAACAGTGCCACCCCCTACCCAGCTCACCTTACCCTTCGCGAACATGGCCCCCATCACGCGAACACGAAGAATAAAATTCCCCCAGGCCAATTCCTTCATCGTGAATTCGAGGGTCCTTCCGCGTTTGCGAATAAGGAAACCAGAACTGGAAAATCTGGTTTTTCCAATTTAGCTCCAGGGGGTTCGAAACTTACGTAAAACAAGTTCATAAACATAATACGAACCTACTTTAACTTTCAAAACATGTAAAATAACAACGAAACTAAGAATCACATCCCAAAACCAAATTGAACCAAATTATGAATTTCAAGTTTTCAATTCGCTCCAAACGTGCTGAATCGTACTTAGATTACTCGAAATGACACTAAATTGTACGTGCAAGTTATAAAACAAGAAGCCAAGTGTTTTGATTTCAACTCGAACCCTTCCAAATCTCGAACTAACCATCACCGCAAGTCATAAAACAGTAAAAGCACATACAGGGAGTATTATTTAGGGGAACGGGAGACTATAAAGCAAAATAACTAGTCAACTCATTACATTCTCCACCTATTAAACATACGTTCATCCTCGAACGGGTCTAGAATCATACCTGGAGTGATGAATAAGTGTGGATATGTGCTCCGCATGTCCTCATCGGCCTCCCAAGTTGACGCCTCGATATGTTGACCCCTCCACTAAACTTTTACTGCACGAATCTTCTTGGACCTCAACTGGCGAACCTCTCTGTCCACAATATCAACTGGATCCTCCTCACAATCCAAGCTCTCATCTAACTAGGGGTGGGCATAATACCGACCGAACCAACAAAACGGGTCGAACCGAAAATTTTGGTTTATTAGGTTTCGGTTTTTCTGTTTATTTAGTCGGTTTGTGGTTTATGATTTTAAAAGGTTTGGTTTTCGGTTCGGTTTTGGGTTTTAACGGTTTGATTTTCGGTTAAACCGAAAAACCAAATTTGTTTACCAATTTTTTTACTCTTAGTCCCTTACCGTGTTACTATTTGAAAGAATATATAACGTTTACCAATATGGCTATATATATTTCCCACGATATGAATACATAGATTTTACTAGTTCAAGACTGTTAAGTAGTAATGGAGTAGTGCGTTTGCTGAGGTAGAGATTTAAAAGAGGGAGCAGCTACAGAGAGTATGTCAAGTGGAGCTACTTTTCTTCGTAGAACTTCACTCGATTTATTCTGTTATACAACAGTACACCCTTTGTTTTCTTTGATTCCTTCTTTTCTTTAGGTTCCTTCCATATAATGTAAATTACTAAATGCATTTAACTTTTGGGAAGCTTCTTTTTATTATTAATTTTCCGTGATTTAATTGTGTATTAAGGTAAAAACTTACCGGAATTTATAATAAATGCATCAAACTCTTTAGTTAAGTTACGCTTCCATAACTCCTGCATAAAGATTCTTATCTTTTTAGTATATTTGATGGGATTTCTTATTTCTTTTATCTTTTCTGTAACAAGTAATCTATTTTCATTGTTTCGTACTATTTTTGCCATGGCTTGAAACAGAAAAACCGAACCGATTAAACCGAACCGAAAATGAATAAACCGAACCGAACCAAGCGATGCCCACCACTACATCTAACTAAATCGTGATGTAGTCCAACACATGTGACATGTCGGCATGGTACCTCCAGAGCATAAACACGTGGAAAACCGGTGTGACGGCCCAAAATCCAACTAGTCGTGATGGAACCTAACCCAACCCGTTAGGTAATCCAATTACTAACTATCCGATTTCAATAATAATTATTAAAGTAATTTAAGTGAATAAAGGTCTTTATCGTGTACAATCCCCAAGAACTGGTAGTACAAATCATATGCAGAAGTGTAGTATCAGTACAACCAACCCTATATACCGAGTAAGTAATAAATCTAGCCGTAGGTTAAAAGTAGTGACGAGCATCCACCAAGCTCGGGTCCAAACTCTATAGTCCACAACAGTCCATAATAACAATAAGCAAATAATACTAGAAGTAACTCAGAGATAAAATGCTCAGCCAAATTATGATTTCAAAATTAATAGTTCTTTCTTTCAAATACATCAGTGAAAATCCAAATCGTTTGCCGGAGTTGCCAAAAATATGAATAGTTTGAAAACAATAAATTTCTCCCAAAATCTTGTCAATAATAAATAAGATGTTTTATTTTTCTTCCGGATAACCCGTGTAAAAAGAATTGCATCACTATGCCTATCTGCCAAAATTGTGTGAATAATCATGAATGATGTGATGCAGTACAGAACAAGGAAATACATATCTATGCATGTATGTCATGTGTGCATGCCAATGCGATGCAACTGAATGATAAAATCATAAATAGTCCCTCGGGTAGAACATCACTCATATACAGTCCCTCGGACAAATCTCACAGTCACTCGCGCCACTCGGCCATACCTCACAATCCCTCTTGCCACTCGGGCATACCTCACAATCACTCTTGTCACTCGGGCATACCTCACAATCACTCATGCCTCCCAGTCACTCAGCACTCGGCACTCGCACTCAGTAGGTATCTACGCTCACTGGGGGTGTGTACATAATCCGGAGGGGCTCCTCCAACCCAAGCACTATAATCTGCACGGACAACTCACGTGCTATAATAATAAAGTATGCTGCAGGCAGGCAGCCCCGATCCACACTCATCCTCACAATTTGGCCCTCGGCCGATATCAAACATGCTGCAGCGTGCAGCCCGATCCCATAAACATGCAACATGCTACGGCGTGCAGCCCGATCCCATGAATATGCAACATAAATCAGGCCCTCGGCCTCAATCAATCATAAACCTCTTATGCCCTAGGGCATTTCAGTAAAACAGGTCATTCGGCCCAAAATATTTATATGCATCAAAATAGAGTCATAAATTTGAGTTATGATATGCAATGAAATGAATATGACTGAGTTAGAATTTTCAATTTAACACAATAATTCACAGTAATATGACCTCTGTGGGTCCCCGATAATACTGGCACATAGCATCAACATGATTTTTAATATGATTTTCAGCTCAATTTCTTTAACACATACAACCGCGTGGAAAAAATGCCAAGGTTATTTAACTATAAAATTCCACAGAAACAATTATGTCACAATTTCTATAGTGCACGCCCAAACGCCCGTCACCTAGCATTTACGTCATCTCCCAACAATTCACAATATACATATATCAGGGTTCATACCCTCAACTACAAGATTAGAAGAGTTACTTACCTCGAACAAGCTGAATCCAAAGTCGATCAAGCTAAACAATGCTCCAGAAATCCCATTATGCGCATATCAACTCCCGAACGGCTCGAATCTACCACAATTAATTTTTATTCAGTACACACAATTCATAGGAATTAATTCTGTATCGAAATGCTAATACTTTTCAAAAAATCCGAAATTACGCCCCAAAAATACCTATGGGGCCCACGTCTCGAAATACGACGAAACTCACCAGATACGCCAACCCATCCAAGTACAAGTTCAACCATACTAATTTTACTCAAATTCGACTCCAAATCGGTATTCAAACTTGAAAATTTGGTTTGGTGACATTATAAAAATTTCCTTATATTTCTCTTGAAGATTCAATAATCTTACACCAAAATAAAGATGAATTCATGGAATATAATCACAAGGGAGTTAAGAACACTTACCCCAAGTTGTGTGAAAAATTTCCTCTCCAAAATCGCCCATTCCGAGCTCCAAAATGTCCAAAATGAGAAAACTTCTTGGAACCATCATTTTAAACACTGCCCATGCATTTACGCACCTGCGGTGCCTGGGCTCGCACCAAGAAGCTTCTGATCGCAAGCACTGTGGTAGGATGAGGCCAACTCTGAACTGCCTAAATTTTCTTGAGATCAACCTTTATATCCTCGCCTGATACAACACGCCCTAAGAATGCTACAGAAACTAGCAAAAATTCACACTAGGAGAACTTAGCATATAGCTTATGTTCCCGCAAGGTCTGAAGTACCACTCTCAAATCCTGCTCGAGCTCCTCCATGCTACGTGAGTGAATCAAAATGTCATCAATGAACAAAATGACAAACAAATCAATATATGGCCTGAACATCCTATTCATCAAATCCATAAATGCCGTCAGGGCTTTAGTCAAACCGAAATACATTACTAGGAACTCATAATGGCCATATCTAGTCCGGAAAACAGTGTTCGGAACATCAGAATCCCGAATCTTTAACTGATGGTACCCCGATCTCAAGTCGATTTTAAAGAACACCCCCATACCCTGCAACTGATCAAACAACTCATCAATACGTGACAAAGGGTACTTGTTCTTGTTGGTAACTTTGTTCAACTGGCGGTAATCAATGCACATCTGCATAGTCCTATTATTCTTCTTCACAAATAACATTGGTGCACCCAAGGCGAAACGATCAGTCTGACAAACCCCTTTGCTAACAAATCCTCAAGTTGTTCCTTCAACTCCTTCCACTTTTTTGGGGTATGGTGGGATAGAGATAGGCTAGGTACCTGGACCCAAATCAATGCAGAAATCGATATCAACATCTGATGGTATGCCTGGAAGATGAGAAAGAAACACATCGGAGAACTCCCGGACTACGGGCACTGAATCAATCGCTGGAGACTCTACGGTAGTAACTCGAACATAAGCTAGATAGGCCAAACAACCCTTCTCGACCATGTGTTGAGCCTTCAGAAAAGAGATAACCCAGCTAGATACACTGATTGACTAACCCTTCCACTCCAACCTAAGAAACTCTAGCATCGCCAAGGTAATAGCCTTGGCATGGCAATCAAGGATCCTGCGATATGCAGATAACAACTCAATTCCTAGGATGACCTCAAAGTCGGTCATATCGAGCAACAAAAGATCCGCTCTAGTCCAATAACCACAAAAGTAACAATTCAAGACTTATATATCTAATCCATAACAACGAAATTGCACATAGGAGTTGATACATAAACAAGAGTAACCAGGGACTCACGAGAAACACCCAGGAAATGAGCAAACAGAGATGAAACATATGAATACGTAGACCCTGGATCAAATAGTATTGAAGCATCCCCACCGCAGACAAAAATAATACATATGATCACGGTATCTTAGGCCACTGCATCTAGTCTGGCCGGAAAAGCATAGAATCTAGCTGGAGTGCCACCTGTTTGCCCTCCACCTGGCTGGCCTCCATCTCCACAACGGCCCCTACACACCTGCCCTCCACCTTTGGGAGGTCGGAAGGCTGGTGGGGTACTGGTGCTGCAATCATAGGCTACTGACCTTGCTGCACTGCATTGCCACGAAGCCTCGGTAAGAACTTCCACACATAACTGAGATCCCTGCACTCGAAACTACCTTTCTGTACGGTGAGTTGTTGACCTGAAGTCTGACCTTGATGGCCTGAATACCCACTAGAGGAACCCTGTATTGCTAGTGGGTAGTAGGAACTCTTTGGTATGGCGCTGAAATAAGGTCGCACTAGAGCACCTCGAGGAGGTGGAAGTGCTAGACATGTGGGCCTACTAGATAGACCCCTCACAAACTGCCCTCAGCCGGGGCACCTATGAACTCTCCCAAATACCAAAATGGCTTATCCCTCATAGCCTGCTCCCGACTACGCTGACACACACCCTCGATCCTCCGACCTATCTCTACAACTTGTTCGTAAGAAGTCCCCGTCTCAACCTTTCGGGACATGGTGGCTTGAATACCAGTGCGCAAACCTGTAATAAACCTCTGCACTCTCTATGCATCGGTGGAAATGATCATAAGTGCATGGTGAGACAAATCAGAGGACCTCGCCTCATAGTCGGTCACAGACATCTACACCTGCTGGAGCTGCTCGAACTGAAACCGTAACTCTATCCTCTAAGAGTGTGGAATATACATGTCCAGGAAAATACGAGTGAACCGGTCCCAAGTCATGGGAGGAGAATATGCTGGTCTGTTGAGAAGATATGACTTCCACCACTTACAGGCCCTGCCCTCCAACTGGAAAGTGGTAAAATCCATCCCATGGGACTCTAATATCCTCATGTTGTGCAGTCTATCCCTGCACCGATCAATAAAGTCCCGGGGATCCTCATGTCTCTCACCTCTGAAGACACGGGGATGAATTCTTGTCCATCTGGCCAATAGCTTCTACGGGATGCCGACCGCAGTTGGTCTGGCCTCAGGTATAGATGTTGCAATTAGCTGATCTTCACCCACAGGTAGTGTGCCTAGGGTATGATATACGGTAGTTGCATACCCTGGAGCCTGATGTGTAGGGGTTTGTGCTCTCCCTACCGCCTTAGATGTGGATGGGTATTCTAGAAATAAACCAGCCTGATTCATATAATCCATGAAGAACAACATACGGCCCATGACCTCCTAGAATCACGGCACGGACATAAAATCCACCGGGGCTAGCTCTACTGCAGGCTCCTCGCCCTGGATCGACTAGTGGCAAAGATGGAGTAACCCTAGGACGTCCTCATCTTCTACCATGGGCTGGGGCCCTTCCTTGACCTCTGCCTCGGCCTCTAGCAATAAGGGGAGCAGATCCTCCATGGTCCGGAACATCTGTTGCGCGCGTTCTCACAATCTGTGAGAGAACAAGAGAGAGATACTTAGTACCACATCAACTGCACCATAGGAGATGAAGAAATAGTAGTTTACTAACACCCTATTGCCTCTCAAAGATAAGTACGGACGTCTCCGCACCAATGCGCAAGACTCTCTTAGGCCTTCTCATAACTTGTGAGACCTACGTGAGCCTAGTGCTCTGATACCATGTTGTCACAGCCCAATTCTCCTATAAGCCGTGATGGCGCCCACTATTACCGCTAGGCAAGCCAATAGTGAATAAAACCATGTTATTTCTCTTTTAATAAGTTTTCAAGTGATTAAATTCCATTAACTAAAAGGTTAAGAAACTGCAAATTGTAAATAAATAGACGAAAGCAGCTGAGTGCAATCATAACCATAGAATAATCCAAAACCATATGTCTACTAGTGTGTATGTCAAGACTTAGTATCATAAGTGTATGTGCACTAATAGATTATTCAAGACTCTAGCTACTGTCTGAAATGCAAATAGACAGAAATAAATGTATTTCTTAACACTAGTGGGCAGTATTTCATTAAGTCCAAATTTGATATGTTAACCATCCGAAACTCACCCGAGGCCCCCCGGGAGCTCAACCAATTGTATCAACAAGTTCCATAACATAACACAGACCTACTTGAGTCCTCAAATCACATCCAACAACATCGAAACAACGAATTACACCTCAATTCGAAATCATTGAACCTTGAAACTTGAAATTCTATAACTTGTGCTAAAATACATCAAATCACGTCCGATTGACCTCACATTTTCCACCAAAGTCACATTTCACATTACGGACCTATTTAAATTTTCATAATCGGATTCCGACCCCGATATCAAAAAGTCAACCACCCGGTCAAACTTCCCAAAAATTTAGCTTTCGACATTTCTAGCCAAATTCCACTACGTACTTCCAGAAAATTTTCCGGACACGCTCCTAAGTCCAAAATCACCATACGGAGCTATTGGAATCATCAAAACTCCATTCCGGGGTCGTTCACACATAAGTCGACATCCGGTCACTATTTTAACTTATGTTTTAAAGCTTGGAATTAAGTGTTCCAATTCATTCTAAAACCTCACAGGACCCGAACCATTTACACCGGCAATTCACCAAACAACTGTAAAGTACAATTTGAGCAGTAAAGGGGAAATCAAGGTTGGAATACTCAAAATGAACGGTCAGATCGTTACAGCCGGACGAACTCCCGATAGACTAGGAGGCAAAGCAAGCTCATATGCAACCTTCCCAACTACTCTCAACACCTCGAACGGACCTATAAACCTTGGGCTTAACTTTCCCTTCTTTGGGAACCTCGTGATCCCTTTTATCGGCGAGACCTTCAATAGAACTTTCTCGCCCACCATAAAAGATAAATTATGTGCCTTCTGATCCGCGTAACTCTTCTAGTTGAACTGTGTTGTGCGAAATCTCTCCTAAATCAACTTTACATTTTCCAAGGCATCCTTTACCAAAGCAGTACCATATAACTTAGCCTCGCTGGGCTCAAACCATCCGTTGGGAGAACGACATCGCTGACCATATAAGGCCTCAAATGTAGCCATCTCGATGCTGGACTCATAACTGTTGTTGTAAGAAAACTCGGCAAAGGCAAGAATTGATCTCACTGCCCTCCTAAGTCAATCACACATGCTTTGTGCATATCCTCCAAGATCTGAACTGTCCGCTCTGACTGCCCGTCAGACTGCGGATAAAAGGCTGTGCTGAGCTCTACACGGGTCCCCAACTCACTCTGTACTGCTCTCTAGATATGTGAAGTACATTGAGGACCTCTATCAGATATAATGGAAACATGTACACCATGTAACCGAACAATCTCCTGAATATAAATATGGGTCAACCTCTCTGAAGAATACGTGGTCACAACCGGAATGAAGTGTGCTGACTTGGTTAACCTGTCTATAATGACCCAAACTACATCAAACTTCCGCAAGGTCCTCGGCAACCCAACTACGAAGTATATAGTAATGCGCTCCCATTTCCACTTAGGTATAGTCATCTGCTGAAGTAGGCCACCTGGCCTCTGATGCTCATACTTGAACTGCTTGCAATTTAGGCACCCCTCGACCTTGTCTTTCTTCATCCTCCACCACCAATAATGCTTCCCCAGGTCGCGATACATCTTTTAGCACCCGGATTAATAGAATACCAAGAACTGTGTGCCTTCTCTAGAATCGTCTCCCGCAATCCATCAATATTAGGAACACATAGGAGAACCTGGAGTCGCAGAACACCATCCTCACCGAGATTAACCTCCTTGGCACCACCCTATAGTACTGTCTCTTTGAGAACCAACAAGTGAGGATCATCAAACAGGAGAGCCTTGATATGCTCAAAAAGTGAAGACTGAGCAACGATTCATGCAAGAATTCGGCTGGGCTCTGAAACATCCAGCCTCACAAGTCTATTAGCTAAGGACTGAATGTTCAAATCTAGTGGCCTCTCCTCTGTTGAAATGAATGCCAAACTACCCATACTCTACGCCTTCCTGCTCAATGCATCTACAAATACATTAGCCTTGCCCTAATGATAAAGGATGGTAATATCATAATATTTTAGTAACTCGCGCCACCTGCGCTACTTCAAATTGAGATTCCGCGGCTTGAACAAATGCTGCAAGATGCTATGATCGATGCAAACCTCACAGGACACCCCATTAAAATAATACCTCCAGATCTTAAGTGCATGGACAATTGCAGCCAACTCCAAATCGTGTACCGAGTAATTCTTCTTGTGGGGCTTCAGTTGACATAAAACATATGCAATAACTCGCCCTCATTGCTTCAATACACAACCTACACCAACGCGTGAAGCATCGCAATAAACAAAATACATACCTGACTCGGAAGGCAAAATGAACACTGGTGTTGAAGCCAATGCGGTGCTGAGCTTCCAAAAGCTTACTTCACAATCATCGGACCATCGGAATGGAGCACCCTTCAAGGTCAATCTAGTCAAAGGTGATGCGATAACCCCAAAAAGCTTCTGATCGCAGGTGTTGTGGTAGGACGAGGCCAACTCTGAACTGCCTAAATCTTCTTGGGATCAACTTTTATATGCTTACCTGATACAACATGCCCTAAGAATGCTACAGAAACTAGCAAAAATTCACACTTGGAGAACTTAGAATATAGCTTCTGTTCCCGCAAGGTCTGAAGTACCACTCTCAAATCCTGCTCGAGCTTCTCCATGCTACGTGAGTGAATCAAAATTCCATCAATGAACAGAATGACAAATGAAGTAACAATTCAATGGCAATCAAGGATCGCGTGATATGCGGATAACAAGTCAATTCCTAGGATGACCTCAAAGTCGGTCATATCGAGCAACAAAAGATCTGCTCTAGTCTTATAACCACAAAAATAACAATTCAAGACTGATATATCTGATCCATAACAACAAAATTGCCCATATGAGTTGATACATAAACAGGAGTAACCAGGGACTCACGAGAAACACCCAAGAAATGAGCAAACAGAGATGAAACATATGAATACGTAGACCCTGGATCAAATAGTATTGAAGCATCCCTACCGCAGACAGAAATAATATATGTGATCACGGTATCTTAGGCCACTGCATCTAGTCTGGCCGGAAAAGCATAGAATCTAGCTGGAGTGCCACCTGGCTGGCCTCCACCTCTAGGACGGCCCCTACTCACCTACCCTCCGCCTTTTGGCGATCAGACGGTTAGTGGGGTAACTGGTGCTGCAATCATAGGCTACTGACCTTGCTGCACTGTATTGCCATGAAGCCTGGGTAAGAACTTCCATACATAACTGAGATCCCCGAATTCGCAACTACCTTTCGATATGGTGAGCTGTTGACCTGAAGTCTGACCTTGATGGCCTGAATACCTACTAGAGGAACCCTGAATTGCTAGTGGGTGGTAGGGAATTTCTGGTATGGCACTGAAATAAGGTTGCACTAGAGCACCTCGAGGAGGTGGAAGTGCTGGACAGGTGGGCCTACTAGACAAATCCCTCACAAACTGGCCTCTGCCCTCAGCCGGGGCACCTATGAACTCTCCCAAATACCGAAATGGCTTATCCCTCATAGCCTGCTCCCGACTACGTTGATGCACACCCTCGATCCTCTGACCTATCTCTACAACTTGTTCATAAGAAGTCCCCATCTCAACCTCTCGGGCCATGGTGGCTTGAATACCATTGCGCAAACCTGCAATAAACCTCTGCACTCTCTATGAATCGGTGGAAATGATCATAAGTGCATGGTGAGACAAATAGGAGGACCTCGCCTCATAGTCGGTCACAGACAACTACACCTGCTGGAGCTTCTCGAACTGAAACCGTAACTCTATCCTCTGTGAGAGAATAAGAGAGAGATAAATAGTACCACATCAACCGCACTATAGGAGATGAAAAAATAGTAGTTTCCTAACACCCTATTGCCTCTCGAAGATAAGTACGGACGTCTCCGCACCAATGCGCAAGACTCTATTAGGCCTTCTCATAACTTGTGAGACCTACGTGAACCTAGTGCTCTGATACCATGTTGTCACGGCCCAATTCTCATATAAACCGTGATGGCGCCCACTATTACCGCTAGGCAAGCCAATAGTGAATAAAACCATGTTATTTCTCTTTTAATAAGTTTCCAAGTGATTAAATTCCATCAACTAAAAGGTAAGAAACTGCAAATTGTAAATAAATAGACGAAAGCAGCTGAGTGCAATCATAACCATAGAATAATCCAAAACCATATGTCTACTAGTGTGTATGCCAAGACTTGGTATCACAAGTGTATCTGCACTAATAGATTATACAAGACTCTAGCTACTATCTGAAATGAAAATAGACATAAATAAATGCAAAAGAGAGACTCTAGGTGCAGCGGAACGACACCGGAAGCAGCTCAGCACTAAGCCTCGGTATATTTGGGATGCGCGTCGGTAGTACCGCCAGATGTACCTGTCTCAGATCCTACATGATTAGTGTAGAAGTGTAGCGTTAGTACATAAACAAGATGTACCTAGTAAGTATCTAGTCTGACCTTGAAGAAGTAGTGACGTGGGGTTATGTAACATGAGTTATGAGTTATGTAATTAATAAGCATGAGTTATGTAATTAATAATTAATAATAATAATAATCCATTAACAAGCAGAAGCAAATAATTCCTTCACAAATTAATAAATTCCCGTCATTGATAAGTGTAATCGCATAAGCCACAAAATAATATCAAGTATGATTAGGCTCCGAGTATTATTAAGCATGATGTATGCCGAGGGCGTACGGCCTAATCCAGAATAATGTGTACACTGATGAGGGACGTGCGGCACGATCCATAGATGCATCTATCTACTACTGAGGCATTCGGCCCGCTCCACAAGAAGAGAGTATACGTTATGAGGATTTCACTTAAACGTTATAACAGGGCTAATACACAATGTAATAAAATTTCTATTGACGGTCAAGTAATCTGCTAAACAATCAAGTAAGTGAAATTCGGCCTTTTACAATTCCTATAGCTAGTTCTAATATAATTTGGGCACTTAAATTAACAAATAGGGTGCAAACATTACAAGTAATCCATAATTTGGGTCCTAAGCTACCCGGACATAAGCATGAATAGTAGCTACGCACGTACTCTCGTCACCTCGTGCGTACGTAGACCCCACAATTAGACGAAAATATTAATTTAAATCACCTCTGGGGTAAATTCAACTTTACAAGGTTAGACAAGAGACTTACCCTGTCTCAAGGCTCATTTTCCAATAACAATTTCACGCTAAAGCCCCAACTCGGTGCCGATCAATCCAAAACTAGTCAAATGTTAACTAAATTAATCAATACATATTCAAATGTTCAAGGGACGTTGTTACCCATAACGTCATAAACTCAAATATGTAATATTCACTCAACTCCATAACCATTGTCGTGGTTAAATCCCATTTGTTTCAAAATCTATGTTTTTCAACTAAACCCACAATTGTTCACAATTGTTCATGTTAAAATCTACCCATAATCTATGTACTAACCTTACATTGGGTAGGAATTACTTACCTTCAATAGCTAGATTGAAATCCCCCTCTTTAAAGCTCCAAAATCGCACAAGTGTGTAATAACTGAGATCAAAAATAGCCGAAGTTCCATTTTAAAATGTTCTACGCAGCTGCCCCCTTCTGCGCAAACGTGAAAAGGGCCACGCGTTCGCGAAAGCAATTGGTTCAGGCCCATAAATATTTTCCTTTTTGAACGCAAATAGGGCTCGCGAACGCGGAGAACAATGGTGCCAACCACCACCCAAGCTCGCCTTACACTTCGCGAACGTGGCCCCCATCACGCAAAGGCGAAGCACAAAATTCCCCCAGCCCAATTCCTTCATCGCGAACGCATTTGTCCTTCCGCGTTCGCGAAGAAGGATACCAGAACTAGAAAATCTTGTTTTCCAATTTAGTTCTGGGGTCTGAAACACACCCGAGCCACTCGGTACCCCATCCAAATGTACCAACAAGTCCATAAATATAATAGCCTGCTCGAACTCTCGAAATGCGTAAAACAACAACAAAATTAAGAATCACATCCAAAAACCAAATTGAACCAAATTATGAACTTCATGTTTCCAATTCGCTCTGAACGCGGCGCGATTGTAGATAGACCATATTTTGTGTACAAGTCTTAAATAACTGTTCAGAACTATTCTGAGGCTCGTAATCCCAAAAGGACCTATAATACCAAAACCTACTCCAAAACAAATTTAAAGAACTTTTAAACCTTTAATATTAAGCGTTGAAACGCTCCCGAGTCCTCTAAAACACCATCCGAACATACGCGTAAGTCCAAAATCATCATACAAACCTATTTAAACCGCCAAATCCCGATTCTGAGGTCGTTGACTCAAAATGTTGACCAAAGTCAAACTTTGTCTTTAAAAACCAAACCAAGGAGCCAAGTGTTTCGATTTCAACCCGAACCCTTCCAAATCACGAACTAACCTATCTCGCAAGTTATAAAACAGTAAAAGAACATACGGGGAGTCTTATTTATGGGAACGGGGACCTACAAAGCAAAACAACTGATCGGGTCGTTATAGCTTTATCGGTGGACACATGGGATTATTGGGTAGCTTATGAGCTATTATGGATGTGCTTAAACCAGTCATATCGTCATAATACCATGCGAAGATGTCCTCATACTGCTTTAGAAACTTGATATACTCCTCTTTTTCTGTCGGTGATAGATGGATGCTTATGCAAGTTTCCTTGACTGTTTCAGAATCCCCTAAATAAACGGCCTCAGTTTCCTCAAATTTAGACTTTTGTTTATTTTCAAAATTCTCTACTTCTTTGACAATTTCCTCAGGTATTACATCATCTTCTAGATATTCTGACTCATTGTCCTTATGTTGCTTCGTCTCATTACATCGCATAATCGTAGGTTCATCAGGATATGTAATAATTATGTTGCAAAAAATGTAGAAAGATAATAATAAATATGAAAAGCAATAATGCATTAAGGAAACTTTTAAATGTCAACAAGTACGACTCGATGGCTCGAGTAATTATTTCAAAATAAAATAATGAAAAATGTCTTAAATGCTCCAAACAATTTGAAATTAAGTCATGCTAATTTGCCAGGCTACCCAGGAACTCGGCGAGCCTGAGATGGTGCAGCGGTCCAATTCTTGAGAACAGCTCTCTCCTCCATTTTAGAATGGTAAGGTATTCATCCTTCTCCTCCTCCTCCTCGATATGTGCACTGCAGACCATGTCTTCCTCATCCAGAAACAACTTTCTCATACCAGCCAAAATCTCATCTTCTTCGGTTCCCCATGTCTGGTGCAGAGGTGGTAAGGGTTATTCCAGCGGATAGTAATGGGTGCGCCATGGAGGTATCCAATCCTAATACTCTTGCATGGTATATTTATATCTGAATCCAAAGGTCGTGCCATGATACTATGATTGTATGGATTTAGTGACCCCCTGAAGCTTTTTGTCAAGACCCTTACCTAGTTCGTATCTCGTCCACAACAATATTCTTTCTTTTTTCTTGCTCCATCGTCGATCCTTTTCAATTGTGTTCACCCGCTCAATACGGTGATATGTTTCTCCACATTACTTCCTTTTGTTTTCGATGACTCGAAAGGTCTGGCTGGTGTAGATATGGTTTATTCCATCTCCATGAATGATCACCTCCTGATGATTCCATTCGAACTTCACATCTTGGAGCTGAGTAAAAGCCACTACCCCAGCTGCATGTATCCACGGTCTTCCCAACAATAAGTTGTACGTATCAGATGTATCTCACACTTGGAAATCAACATCAAACCAAGTCGGACCCATCTGTAGATCAAGGTTGATTTCCCAGAACGTGGCTCTTTGAGATCCATCGAACGCCTTCACATTCATACTACCCATCCGTATCTCTTGTAGGCCCTTACCTAATATTTTTAGACTGGTCAGTGGACATAAGTTCATACTCGAACCCCCATCTATCAGGATCCTGGCAATGAACTTGTCCACAAATTTCAGTGTGATGTGCAACGCTTTGTTGTGATTTAGTTCTTCTGGTGGTAACTCATCTTCGTGGGAAGTCATTTTGTGGCTCTTTAATACCTGTCCGACATGTAATCCATCTCTCCAGTAGTGATGTCGGCGGGTACATAAGCTTCACTTAACACCTTCCTCAAAGCATTCTTGTGCGTGTCTAAGTTTTTCAATAGTGGTAATATGGATATATAAGCAAGAGTCTTGTTCAGGTGGTCAACAACAGAGTATTCCCTTACTTGTATCTTCCTCCAAAGATCATCAATTCCAGTCTCAACAACAGGTGGTTTAGGTGCAGCGTCCTTGCTTGTTCCTCCCAGATTCTCAAGTGTGTAAATTCTGCCAGTTCTAGTCATACCTTGTGCGGCACCTGTTTCTTCCATTTTGGTGTTTCCCTTTATTCTTTATTCCCATGGGGCGGCATCAGACTCGTAAGATGGTGTGGGAGCTACCATTATAGTAAAGGGTATAGCTACCAAAACTTCAAATGGCATCTGGGTTTCTACCACAACTGGCGTGAGGATGACCAAAGATGTTTTAGGAACGTCTCCCTCTTGGATAAGTCCAATAGACCTTTCCTGATCCCACTCTTCATCAGTTTCTATCATGTTCACTCCATCGCCTCTGTGATCTGTGAGAGGGTTGTTACGGGCATTCGGTGAAGCTTCCATTTCTTGTATAACCTTAGTGGCGATTAGTGTTTGAATCTTATCTTTCAACGTGTGGCGTTCCTCACTGGTATGACCCATCATACCTAAATGATATGTTTTGTTAGGGTTGATCCATTGGGAATGATTTCCCACGACAACACTAGTAATAGGGGTGACGTAGCCAGCGACCCTCAGGCTTTCATATAGTTGGTCTATGGGTTCAGAAATTGGGATGTATTTTCTAGGAGGTTTGCGGTCGAAACTTGAACGTGCCTTTGGGTAGAATTGGGGGGCGGGTGGATGATAATATGTAGGTTGAGTGCTATTGGTATAGTAGGTGGTGGAAGGGTATTGGTATTTTGGGAGTGAGGGTTGATACGTGGATGGAGGGGTTTGGTACGTGAGGGGAGACATAAGGCCCTGGGCTACCATCACAACACCCACTTCTTTCTTCTTTGAAATTCCTCCTGATTGCAAAGCTTTATTTGTGGCTTACATCACCTTGAAATTAGTCATCATCCCGCTCTTGATTCCTTCCTCTTTTCTATCCCCCAACTTGATGATGTCTAAGCATTTGTGATTCTCGGTGACGATCAATCTTTCATAATACTGCGGATCTTGAGCTCTACCAAATAACTTGTTCATTTGTTCTTGTTTGAGTGCTGGCCTTACCTTTACAGCATCTGATATCCAACAAGTAGCATACTCACAGAAGGATTCTGTCGGCTTCTTCTTGATGTTTTGAATATAGAAAATGTCTGGCGCGTTTTCTCTGTTAAACCTGAATCTATCCATGAAATCTGATGCCATACTTACCCAATTTTCCCACTTCTTTGGGTTTTGACTGATATACCAAGACAAGGCGTCTCCTGTAAGGCTTTGCATAAATAATTGCATGCATATTTGTTCATTCTTACCCACTGCCATAAGTTTGTCATAATATATTCTTAGATGCACCTTCGGATCACCAGTGCCATCGAATATTTTGAACTTTGGAAGTTTGTAAACCTCTAGAAATTCCACATATAGCTGAATACACACATCTTCTTAATTCAGACCTTTAACACATTTCCCACATTCAACACTCTGGACCCTCCCTGTGAGTTTCTTGAGATCCTCTGCCATATTTGTTGTGGGGTATGAGGTAAGGTCTCTACATATATCAGATTGCTTTGATGAGTCCCTAGAACTTAGGTATATGGGTGATCGTTGGTCGATTTGTTTGGATCGGGAGTAGGTTGTGATGTATTTTGGGGGGTGTGATATGTAGTGGTTTGCGGGTATTGAGTTGGATGATGGTGATGTTATTGATGGGTTTGCACTTGTAGTAGGTTAAGGTTCTGGGGAGGTGCGGGATTATAATACTGGTCTGGAGAATTTGGAGCCATGGGTGGTGGGTTATGGTTTTGTGTGTTTTGTGGTGGTGGTGTTTGGTTTTGGATAGTCTGGTTTTGTTGGTTGATGTCAGAAAAAATGAGAGTAAGGGAAAGGTTTGCCAGATTTTGGACCCGCTCAAGCTCGCTTTATAGTTCCAGGATTTTCTGCTCCAAGTGTAACACCAACTCATTTTGACCTGGGGTACTTCTACCCTCTGAAGTTTTAACATTTTCTGCCACAACAACATTGTCTTTCCAGATACCACTTAAATCATCTATTTTCCTTTTTCCCTTGCCTTTTCTTTTCGGGTCGCTGGGTGGAGGAGGAGGTGGAGGACCTCTGGAACTAGTGTGGTATGCTGACGATGCCAGTATGCACGAACCAACCTTTGGAAATGGAATAATCATAAATAAAGAAAAAATAAAAGGTAACCAAGTCAGTAAGGTGAAATAAAAGAGTATTTGGAATATCTAAACATGTTTCACAAAGTCATGTAATAGTTCGCGTCCTAATATGGGGACCTCATTGTGCCTGAGGTAGGCCTAAACGACACATAGGCTTGGAGAAAATTAGTGCCCACGTTTTCTTCATTTCATTAATGCGAAAGTGAGCTAAAACAATCTTTCACTAAATCGATAGTAATATAATAAAGTTACTAATGGCATTTTGCCTTATTACATCAGAATCCGATCTAAGCTAGAAAGAAGTAAAGAACACCATATTCTAATCTACTTGGTCCCTCAAGGACCTTCTGCATGCTTGCCGCTTTTGATCCTATCAATCACGTTTCCCAGATCGCGCATATCCATCAATAGGTAAGCTTTTGCCAGCTTTCCTCCTTCATTGTCGTCCATGCCTTGGCAATCGAAAAGTCTTTTTCTCATCTTCCCTTCTAGCTCCATCGGTCCTTGTTCCGGGTAATCCAATATTTTCATTGACTTAGTGGAAATCACTTTCCATTCCCTTATTGCCTCCATGTTCACCTTATACTACTCCATATGTTTAGCTTCGGCCTCGAACACCCTTTTCCGTAGCCTCTTATACTTTACCTGTGTCTCAGCCACTTCGTCTATGATCCTATCCTTCAGATTGTCCCCTGGTTTGACATCCCCAGCTACGTCATCTTCCGTCCATTATAGATAGTAGTACATATGACTGGCGTGATACCTGTCTAACTCAATAGTTTCTCCTTCCACAATAATTTTTTGGTTCCACATGTGTTGCGCTTCGAACATGAACGGGATGACATCTCCCTTAAAATCTGTCTTATACTGGACCATGTTGGAAATCCGAGGTATGACTTATTTTCTTCCATCTTGTTTCATTACTCTTATAGGAGCATAAGGGTAGATGCCTCGCAACCCTATCAGTACCAAATAAGCATTTCCTTTTGATATGATGATTAACTCACTACTAGGAAACATTTAAAACATCCAATACACTTGCTCGTCTGTCAGATTGCTGAAGAAACGCACCCAACTTACAGTATTTCCAGGCTTTGCAATTTTGTCTGGAATAAATGTCATATTCTTTGGGTGATGGCTGTCTATATAGTCATTTAGTAGCCTTCGCAGAAGCTGTTGATGATACTCACCCGTCTGAAAGTGTTCCAGCAGCCAGACTTGTAGTAATAGATTGCAACCCTCAAGTGTCCAAACCCACGCTTGCACCGATCTAGAGCACGGTACATCTCAGCTAAGATCTTAGGAATGATAATATAGGTTTGTTCTTCGATACCATCCATTAAGGTCCTAGAGACCATGGCTAAGCGAGTATGAATCCTTCCTCCTTTCATCAGAAAGATCAATAACCCCAGGAAGCAGACAATGAAAACATAAACCCGGCGATGCACCCATCCCAAAGAAGTAAAGGTTAGTTCATCATGCTGAAGACGATATGACTCGTTGTGCCCATAACGTTCGTAAAGAAACTCAAAAGGGATGGATGATTTCTTTAGACAGAGCAATTCATCATTCTTCGTAAAACCCAATATTTTCAAAAAATCGCGGGGAGTGTGATTCACTGGTACTAGCAGCCCCGGACTATCCCATGGTAACTTGGCTAACCCCCTTTTCTCTTCTAGGAGAGGAGTCACTTCTATATTGCCAAATCGAAAAATAACTCGTTTCTCATCCAACAATATGGTAGTGGCCTTGATCAATTCCCTATTTGGTTGAATGTTTAGCAAAGATGGCAGGTCACCAAGTACATTCCTCATATGATTCTTGTCATACGATGCGAGATCTTTCCACCAGTCAAGTAGCAAAGGCGAGATGTTCTAGACCATGCCAAACATGGGGATTTCGTGCTTCATTTATGCAAACAAATATAGTCAATCCTTCTCCCCCTCCAAATTCGGCTTCTTTCGCAATAATGATCAACATGTTGGCATATTTTCTCCAAGTAATGCACGTAACATGATCGTGTCCTTTGGTATTATGGGAATACCATCAGACTGTGGACAAGGTTTATCTAAACGGGTTGTTATGTCAATAACGCTTCAACCCATACTAGGTTTAGCATGATTGTACCGCTGATCGATTAGTCTGCCGCAAATAAGCCTTTCCGATTTAAAAAGGGTAATTTCAGTAAAGCACGGACACTCATCAAGTGCCTCTATGTTGATAATTGGCACGAGTGAAGTATGATGCGGAGCATGCTTAATGCAGGAATAATAACACATTGCCAAGTATTTGCATGATAAAGGTACGTAAAAACAGTAAATAACATAGCGAAAGCGAACATGAAAAGAAGAGGAAAGAAAAGAAAGACAAAAGCGAGAAGTCAGTCTAGCTCATGAAAACTTGCGAGAAAGTAATGAAGTAGGTAGGGAAATAGGGATGGGAGAGTCATAATATAGCAGTCTTAGGAAAGATGAAAGAGATGAAGAGAGGTCATACATGTCATAGAAAATAAAGGATAATAAGGGAAGGGATGTGCATGCCATAGCAGTTTAAAACAAACAACGAAAGTAATCCACATAAATCAAATTCTATATGGTAAGAGCCTAGGGGTATCTCCAGTAGAGTCGACATGCTGTCGCTCCCCCTTTTCTTGCGAAAGCGGGTTTCGATGTGTGACAACTCTTTTAAGGATGTATTAAAAGAGAAGAGTCATCACCTAAGGATTTTGAGGTGCGTTAGGGCACTTATTTGCAAATAACTCTATTTTAACTAGTCTGTGTTCACTAAAGATCGGGTAAGGGCTCAAATTACCTCAAAAATAAGGTGTTAGGTACTCTTCAAGGTTCACAACTGTGGATCCCGGCCGAACCTTAAACTATGTAGCTTATGTAACTAAGCTAGGTGATCAAATAAACAAAGGGAAATATAAAAATCAAAGAGCCTTATCATAACATATAAGAATTGATACAAGTCCTTTATTATTATCAAAATACAACTACATTCATCTATATTAAATGACTAAGTGTAAATAACAAGTATATAGAGGAAAAAGGGGGGGGTATGTTTTTTAACCTAAAGGATTTCTAGATGACTGATTTCAGATGTCGCACAGGAAATGTCGTTGTTCCAAGTTAAGAAGTTTGCAAGTTACAGGTATTACAAATCTATAGACATGTTTTCTAAGTTGTTTACGCAATGAGCAGTGAAGGCGATTAGAAACTGGGAATTACCAGCGTTTGATTCTATGGACGTGCCTTCTAGGCGAATAACAATAGGCTATATTTCATATAGTTGGTATTTGAGCTCACTTTTATCATACTTATTCCTATAGGCATGTTATCTAGGTGGAAGTGTAATAAAACGGCAGGAGCAGTTGTTTAAGATATTAGTGTCCTATAGTCATGATATCTAGATGGACAGTACACCAAAAATAAAAGTTATTTGATCAATTAATTATCTGAAGTCCTATAAGCATGATAGCTAGGTTAGCAAAAGCATATACATCCTATAGGCATGATGTCTATACACGCAATAATAACAAGTATGGCGATTAATAACATGTTTAAGATAGCGTACAAGTATTAGACAAATTAGGTGAGGTGTGTGCAATTCCTAAAGATATGATTTCTATTAGTGTACGAAATAACAAATTACACATATTAAATGAAATAGCAAATAGAACACACAGACCCTATAGGCATAATTTTTACCCTTTATACAAGAACAAAGCACATTCATTCCACAATTTCACTATACCACCAATTATTCGTTATTACAAGTTACATGACCAGAATAGAATAATACAAACTCAAAGATGATAGAAATACAGACTGAAACAAGTACGGGCCTCCATCAAACAGTACATGCCCACTATTAAAAAAACCCAACGAATTTTTGGGCCTTCAGCAACCTCACCATCCAACAGACCCAAATATCAAGCTCATAATGATAGTAGAATCTTCCTGAATCCAGTGCTCAGATATTACAACACATATGGCCCAACACCAGGCCCAACGAATAATTTACTTAACCAAATGGATACCAAACTTAACCATGCAGATGAAAGACCAGTCGCAAGATTAATTTAAATAAATTTTCACACTTAAATCCTAAAGTTGTAACTAACAACAGTTCTAGCCAAAGCACACAGACAAGATCCATGAAATACTGGCAAGTTTACAAGGTAGATTCATGCTTGTATTATCAGAAACAAAGCTAAAGGGTCATAGGATAGTAAACTATTCCAAAGAGTTTCAAAAGTAAAATGATTCAAAAATAGCCTAAAGGATTTATACACATAAAAATCTAATAGAGTTAAATATAGCACAAGATTCACACGAAAGTTTTAACATGAAGGTCTAGTGAAAACAACATAACAGAACAGGTTCACGATCGAGCAATTACTTAGTTGAGGATGAGAAAACTTGAACATGCTGAGTATCAACAAAACTTATAGCAAACAGAAGATATGCCAATTTTTAAATCAATAAGACAAACAAGCATCAAACCTTGTACTAGTTGGCTACATATAGGTGAAAATATTGGTTATGAGATTTACTCTAAAGCTCTTAACTAATATTGGAGAACACAGGGCAGAGCAAGTCAAGAAAATCACACAATAGAGTTATAAATAGCATGGGAACAGCTCATAGCTAATAGTAGAACTTCATAAGGATAAAGAGTTAGTCATGAATATCTCAACAGGAATTAGAACACATTCTGCCCAAGAGTTGGTTATCTAAATAGTATAGAACAGGGCAAGAAACAAACCTCAGAATAAGCCTAAGGTATAAGTAATCAACTATTCATAAACATAATGATTAGAAATCATTCAGGTTGGTCACACATAATAAGCATGCATTAAGTCTAACATATTAGGCCAAGTATTTAGATAGACTTGCAGAGAAATAGCAAATTATGCATAAAGGATTTAACATGAAGAAAGCAATTCTAAGAAAGAGCATAGTTTCATAAGAGGTTTTAGTAAATGAAATCAAAACAAGGTTCAACAACCATAAATTTGGTTTCAATTACGAATGAGGAAGGCATCATGAATCAACTTAGCTATCCACATGTGAGTTAAAATCGGGACTTGCATAGAATTGAGGCTGGTGGAACTTAGCATAGTATTAAAATAGGCAGAATTGCATACGAAGTGGCATAGTATCGAAATTAACTCAGGTAAATCCAAGTCGCACTAATGCACATAACACAAATAGAAAGAAGTAGAATTGTAAGAGTATAAGGCACTAACCAGTTGCAAACGAAGCGAATAAAGAATAAGAAACTCAGAATCTCAGTAATAGAAAAAATTGCAGGAGAGTAATGAAAACCCCGAAATCCCCAATGCTTTAGAGTTTACAAGAGCCTCGAAGTGGGCTCCGAGTAGTGCTTGCACTGGGAGAGGCTAATGAATGGATTCCAATGGCCTTGGATTTAAGAAGCCCAAAATCAAAGTCTCATAATATTATAGAATCAGTGAGAGTGAAAGCATAGTATTGGTAATAATAGTTAAGTAATTATCGTTGCGTTCTGGAAGGGGAACGGGGAAGAGGGTTTATATAGTGTTAGAAATCGAACAACAAACATCGAAAATAATTAATCAATCATAAATAATGAAAGAATATCACATACAATCAGTAATAGAACTGGTAAAGAAGTAAAATTAAAATTTCAAACCCTAGTTCGATGGAAGTAAAAGATTGGTCGAAGATCTTGGAAAATCAGATCCTCACAGCCCAGCGATGAACGTATACAGACGAAATATCGTCCAAATCTTGGAGAGTCAAGCCGATTTCCTTTGATTCAGAGATTGGTACTTTCCAAAAATGGGCAAGTACTAAGTAAGACCATATTTACACAGGTAATAGCGGCATAATCCGGAAAAGGTAAGTAAATCATGGTAAGAATCCATGGATGAGTTGGATTTGGAGAAGGATTGGGGTGGCAGCTAGGGTTTGTGAGGTAAGATGAGGGTTTAAGTGAATATAGAGGTGGCTGACCGGGTAAAAATGAGGCTAGGGTTTTGGGGTGAGATCAACAACCATGGTTTTAATGATAGGCGGATCGGGTTAGTGGATGGGTATGGGGTAGTGTATTGCTAGTATATGGACTAGGGGTTATTGGGCTGGAGTTTAGGGTGTGTGCTGGTGAATTAGGTCCGAAATTTGGCCTGTTTTGGGCCATATTTTAAATACAAAAATTAAAGGAAAAATAATTTAATAAAATAGCTATAATAATATAAACAATAGTATTTATGAAACATAATATTTAAGATAATAGATGAAAAATATAACAATATAAAAATTATTTTGACCCTGAATAATATGACAAATGCAATTAATTGTAAAATATAGGCTATTATTGTAAAAATGCGTAAATAGTTCAAAAAATGCAAATGTGATTATGGAATGAAGTAAAATGTTATAAAACACATGTGTGGGTGTAATAATAAACTTGGATTATTAATGCATCTATAAAATAATTTCAAAGGAAAATTAATACATATTTCAACAATTTAAATGTAAGAAAAGCAATTTTAAAACCTTAAAAATTGTTAAAATTACAGAAAAAACTTATATGATCCTTGTAATTTGTTGATGATTAAGGAATAATATTTTAAAAGAATATATGAATTTTATAAAAATATGAGGGTAAAATTGGGTATCAACATGTACGCTGCCTTATTAACTTCTACTCCCCGATTATGAGTGTTACGATTTTTTTGGAGATGGGGGATTTGGTGGTTCTTGCCTTTTTTTCATATGAGATTGTTTTCCTTTTTCACTAAATAGATTAGTGAGATAGCCCTACTTCAGTAGATATTCAATTCCCCATGTAAGAGCATGCGATATACTGTTCTATGGCCATGGTCGTTCTGAAACTCGCACCAAAATTCCTGATTCCTTTTGCTAGGAACTGACCTCATTTCTTTCGCCCATCGTACCTTTTCACCCATTCCTCTCAGAACAGCCACCAATTCGGATGTACTGACGTTGAAACTGTAATTTCCTATTTTTGCTTGACAGTTTGAAACATTGCCTCGTGTGTCCCGTTCCCTATTGAATCGGGAAGAGGACCTCGTCTCCTTTTGTATTGGTCCTGAATCAAACCGTGGATTTTCTTATTTAGATCAGGAATCTCATCTCGTGGGTCCCATGTAGGGCTCGTACCTATTCTTACCAGACCTTCTTTTGGATTTTGAGCGTCTAGATCCTGGCCATTCATCTACCCTTGGTTGAGTAACCGTGTCTTTGTCTATTCGCAGCTTCGTGCTGTATCGATTGAATACATCATTCCAAGTAGTTGTAGGTAACTCCCTCAAACGCTTTTTTAAGTTGCTCGTGGATTCTGAACTTTTCTCATTCAAATTTCTTGTGAATGTCAAAGCCGCATAGTTATTAGGGACTCGTGGCAGCATCATTCTCTCACGTTGGAATCTATCTACGAATTCCCTAAGCAACTTCGCACTTCCATGTTTAAATTTGAACATAACTTCCATCTTTTTTTTGACATTTTGGGTCCCCGAATGTGCTTTTATAAATGAATCTGCAAGCTCAGCAAAAGAGTAAAAAGAGTTTTCAGGCAAGAGTGAGTACCATGTTAACGCCCCTTTCGTGAGAGTTTCGCCAAACCTTTTGACCAAGATTGGTTCAATTTCCTGTTTGGTGAAATCATTGCCTTTAACCCTTGTGCGAAATGTAGTAACGTGATCTCATGGATCGGACGTCCAATCATATTTAGGGATATCAGGCATTTTAAATTTTTTGGGAATTGGTAAAGGTGCCACACTTGGCTTCCAAGGCTTTTGTGAAAATTTGTCAATATCCTCACCCTTGATTACTAGAGGCACGCCAGGTATTTACTCTATACGCTCGTTTTCCTCCTTGAGGTGTTTCTACAAAGTTAGTACTAGACTTTGTAAATTGACATTATTTCGTGTACCTGATCCTCCATCTGGATTCGTTTGGCATTTCTCCACTTCCAGAGTTGTCAAGCATTAAAACGCTGATTTTCCAAGGTAGTATTTACTGGAGGAGGAGTTTGCGCAGCGTTGGGCAATCCACTCGCAAAAGTCTATAATGCTTCATTCACGTGTTGTGCGATCAACTTGTTCAAAGTATCTTGCTCGTTAGTTCGTTCACCCGCTTGTTGCCCATCAGTGCGAGTAGCAGACCTTTCAGGTGAACTTTCTCGTGAATACTGTGGAGTAAATGTGGTGCAGTTCCACCTTGTTGATTCACCTGATCAATTTCATTAGTAGTATACATATTTTGTTGCTAAAAATAAAATTTGAAAAGTGAATAGATTATCAGATTCCCGATAACAGAATCAATTTGTTTAATCCAAAAATAATTTTTATGGTCAAAGCTAATATTAAGAAAATTCAGTTTACTGATAACCAAATTTGCTTCACTTTCTTGGTAATAAATAAATAAGGTAAATAATTGAAATAATCAGTACGAAAAGAAAGCTTATTGTTGATTGCTAATTTTTCCTAGAATTACGGATTGAACTCTTGAATCAAATAAAGTAAAATATTGATGCATATATTTAGAGATATTCAGATGATTGTACAAAATGAAGTATGGATCCTTATATAAAGATACACAATTGTAATAATTTTTCCTACTTAATTCTGACTAATCAATGGCATTAATTGCCTTGATTGTCCGTTACAATATTACTTGTAACAGTTACAGTAATAATACAGAGTCACTCGTAATCAAAGCTAATGTTGATTCCCCTTCCATATTTATAATAGATTCGTGAATCTTTTCCTTTTATAGTCTTCATACATCTCATGCATATTTCCTCTTTTCCAGCTGTTAGACCTTGTACCTCCTCTGATAAAACATCATGGGTATTTTATCTCTGCCTTTCTGTTTTTCTTTATTGACCCAATTATAAATGTCATTTATCACCTCGTTGTTGGTACACGTGTCATGCCTTTTTTCCACCAATATAACAATAATTTTTCAAAAAGTATTCTTAGAGAAGTTGTCTAAAACCACAATAAGGCATCTCAATACTTTTGTGAGACAAGTTCTTAAGCTACGTCAGAAAGGATTAATATTAATTATTTTAGAGCTGTTTTTTTTAATATTTATTTTATAACATCATTATATATTTTCTAATTATGTAATTTATTAAAATTTATATACTCATTAATATAGAACACACGTACAAAGCATGTATAATGGAACTAGTAAGATATAAAACAATTACTCAAAACTCATTATTAATTCGATTACGCAAATTGGTCTTAAGCAACTTTATCGAAAAAGACAATGAAGGAAAACATAGCAAGAAAGTTATTGTCTACAGTTTGACTTACCCGACTGGTTTAGAATGCTCTTGCCATCTAAGAGATACACGGTTCAAGCCCGCGTAGGATAGGATAAGTCACTTTAAATTCATTGACTCCTACATGAACATTTCTCTTTCTCGTCATTGTTGTTGCTTCTCTTTTTGATATACGTTATCCTTTTAATTTATAAAATTTATTGTCTAAAAGAAAAGAAAAATACGAGTATAAGGAGACGTAGGAAAATTTCTTCTTATAAGTTAACTATAACATTTAGTTTTTACTCTGCATATAAGATACGTCTATATGTACTTATTCTTTATATAAATTAAGAAGACGCAGATTTTCAACAGATTTCTTGAAGCGTCAATGGTATGCAAGTGTACTCCATCCTCAAATCTAAGGTTGGTGCCTTTGATTATAAAACCCTAATCTGAGGGTCATTTCCGTCATATATGTAACAAGCTTGGAGATATCTGCAATAATATGATGCAAATATGTTAAACTCCACCTTGTATTATATTTGTGAGAATCTCTACTAAAACTCAAACCAAGGCTACTGTATACAATACATGTATCAATGTATTCCAATACATATACTGACAGTCACAGAGGCGGATCTAGGATTTTAAGTTTATGGGTTTCTACAGAATCTCAAATTAATATACACTAATAATTAAATCAGTGAACTAGATTCCAAACTAAATATTTTTACAAAATTAAGAAACTTTTTAATATAAAAATAGGGTCTAGGCAAAAGTGATTAGGTTCACGTGAACTTATGCCTATTGCATTAGATCCACCCCTGTTGACAGAGACTTCAACTCTTGACTCTTAATAAAAAATGTGTGGCCTAGGAGTCTGACTAAAATTGAAACTACGGCTGTTGTATATGCAGGCCTTAATGTACTCAAATATTTCTGAAGAAGACCTTTTCCTTGCTGAGGAAAGAGGAAAAGTAGAGCAAGGAAGTCCGGAAAAAGACACAAAAGCAAAGCTACTCCTTCAGTTTGAAAAAAAACAAAAGAATGTTACCGCCCCTCTAGTTTCCCACGATTAGTGTTGTAACGACCCGACTGGTCTTTCTAAACATTACCGCCACGTTCGGTCGTTTAAGACCTCGAGCAGCTTCGTATTGTGTGTTATGAATTGCGTGTGTGGTCGAGTTTAGTTTTCGAATAATTCGAGATCAATTTGAAAAAATGATTCTTGTCTTTGAGACTTAAGCGGTAAGAGTTAACCGAAGTTTGACTTTTGCGTAGACGACTCCTAAATGGCCTCATATATTACATAATGAGATTTTGGGTGTGTTTGGTATGACGGTTCATTTTCCACCGTTTGGTTACATAAAATAGTTTAAAAAATATTTTCCTTGATATCATATATTTTTTTAAAATTGGAAGAAAATGACTTCTCTAGAAAAATTTAGGAAAATATTTTCTAAAAACTATACCTACCTTCACATCTAACCCCAACCCCCTCCAACTTTAATTTTTTTTTTTCGTTTTTGTACGCCACCCCACACACAATTGTTTTTATTATTATTTTCAATTTTCTATTTTTTTGTTTTTTCTGAACCAACCCCACCCCCTCTCACCCGCAATTTGTTTTTTACATTTTTTTTTTGTATTTTTGATTTTCTATTTTTTCGTTTTTCTGCACTACCTCCCCCCACTTCCCACATTTTTTTAATATATTTTCATTTTTTTTTTTCGATTTACAGATTCAAAATTTTACGAGTTTTAAAGGTATGAGTTCGAAGGTTTATGTGTTTGGAAGTTTGGGAGTTTAGAAATTATAGAGTTTACGGGTTTAAAAGTTTAGCGGTTCAGAAATTTATGAAATTTATGGGTTCGGAAGGTTGTTGGTTCGAATGTTTATGGCTTCATGTTTATTGTATGTAAATTATGATTTATGAATACTCTTGAGAAATAATTTTCCTTAATTTGCATACCAAACACCGAAAAATAAGTAAGATTACTACTTGTTTTCCAAGAAAATATTTTTTTGAAAATCATTTTCTACGGAAAATATTTTCTTAAAAAATATTTTCCACGAAAAATATTTTCTTGAAAAATACTTTCCACGGAAAATATTTTCCAGTATATCAAGCACACCCTTTAGCAAAGTAGCTAACCAAAAAATGAAAGAAAATCATTACCATATTTCAAATAGGACGGTGTAAAAAGAATTTAGAATAAAGAATTAGACTACTGAAACAAAGAAACGAGTCCGATCGAAATGCCTTTTTTGTTTAAATAAATCAAATTAATAACGCCATCTCTTCTTTGGAACAATAGCAACTTAGTCCAAAATAAGTCCAGGCTAGCTATATGTTTTCTAAACGATCATATTTTTCAAAAACAATAGTAATAATAATCTATATACCTCCCCCTCTCTCTCTATATATCTCTTATATATATATATATATATATAT
>AWOL01S0129446.1:0-30572 GCA_000715115.1 Nicotiana otophora | reverse complement strand
ATATATATATATATATATATATATATTAGTTTTTCTCTATGTGCGTTGCACTTATATGTCAACCTTATGTATTGTATGGTTGTTAAGAAATAAATTTTGGAGAAAATAAAAAAAATGGGGGATTTTATATACTAATATTTTAAGCCTTGTAACCTGAAAAACAATCTTTCACATAGTTTCATGTATGCTACAAAATTATATATCAACAAATTAATTTCATGCTAATAAATATATTATAAGAGCATGCTGCTAAATTATATACCAATAAATTAATCAATTTCATGCAAATAAAATATATTTTAATATCATTAGATTTTATTTAGTCTAATATTTGTAGAAGTTGGATTTTATGCATAAATCACAAAAAGATAGGAATTTAAAGAAAAGGTTAAGTTAAAAGAAAGTAGAATCCTATTTTGTGGCCACTATTTTTCATGGCTCTTTGATAGTATTGTTTTTCGATTGTAACAAGCTACTAATCTGATTTATGATTCACTATTACTTTTTATATTCTTTTTAATTAACGTGTTAGCAATTCATAAAATTGAATAAGTATATAAATATTAATACACACACAAAAAAAACATAAGCAATTAAACAATTAGTTTAAATGCATGAGTAAGTTTTAAAGGAAATTCTATGCATATGAACTAACATCGTCCATGCTTAGTTACCTGATATGACTCTAGATTCTCGTACAAATGCTAACATAATTTATGTAAGTAACAACAATTGTTGATAGTTCCTTGTAAAATATGGCGTCAATCTAGTAAAGCATAAATTGAGAGAACATCAATGTATAATCATATTAATATCCAATTATCCCCATTGCTTCTTGTTCTCCTTTTTATTTCTTACAGCTTTGTCATGTTTAATTACCCAAACACAAAAGATAAAATATTTGTTTCGATAATTTTTGTTACAACTGCATCAGTAGTTTCAAACTTATTATTGGAAATTTAATTAATAACGATACCAGAATATGTTAAAAGGAAAGCTAGAGGACTTGGTTTAACCCTATGAAGCAGTTTCAAAATAGATGCGTATGTGCATATAATGACTTCTCTAATCAAATCTATATTTTTTTACAAATCAAAGTAAGCAATTTGTATTGAATATTAAAGTCGCATTTACGAAGAAAAAAAACACATAGAGATGAATGAACCAAATATATTCTCACCTCAACTATCTAATATTAGTAAATTCCTATATTATGAATACTTTCGAAATTGAAGACTACGACGAACTAGAATTGAAATGAAGTAAAATCTACATAATACCTTTTCCTCTAGCACCAAACTTCTAATAATCTTTTTTGTATGCTTCAATCTCACCTTTATAACAAAAAGGGAAAAACAATCAGAGGGAGTCATTCTTGGTGACGAAAGAAAACTATAAAATCAAAGAATAAGAGAATATCATTGTATGCAGTCAAAATAGATTTAGGTTTTCCTACGTTCGATCGAGTTCGAATGGCAAGAAGCCGGAGTAGAATTTGAAGTGAGTTCCGAAGGTAGTACGAACGAGTCTCGAGCCCGAAGGCTGTTCGAGGAGTTGGCTCGATAATCTTATCGAGCCCGTGACCAAATCGATCCGCAAAGCGTCGCTTCGAGGTCGGAAACGCACCACGCCCATCTCGAAGGTCGAACTCGAGGTAAGACCGAAGGGCCGACCCAGTAACGAACCCGAGACATTATCGAGTTCGAGCTAGTATCGAACTCACAGACAAGAGCCGTTACAACGCACCAAGGGAGAGAATTTTGACGAGAACCGGGGAAGAGACAAAGCATCATGTGTCCACCACTATATGCATTATTTTATTATTTTGTTATAGATAAAGTATGACCCTCTATTATAAAAGGGAGAATACTTGTAAGCTATAGACACACAAGATAGACTGGAATAAACAGATCTTTTTCTCATATTCAAAGACATCTCTTTGTGCTTGTTTTATTTATCTTATTCAATTTCACTATTCATCATTCGTATCCTAATAGTCAAAATACATGTATTGTTATCTTTGTATCAAAGGATATTACGTATCCTTAGAATCATACATAAATTTAACGTTATCCGATTTTTCGGGTAAACAATCATATTACTCATGGTGCGAATAGATATTTAAAGATATTATTTCATGAATTTAAAGTTATAAAAAGAAACAAGGAAGAGAGTCATAAAATATAAGTCACAAGTCGCATGCATAAATCGCAAATTGATGCAAAGATCTATCCCATCGTTCTTGGCATTGCTACTTGCAATGTTCTCATTACCTAATCGATTTTGTATTATCAAGTTACAAAGTGCACGTATATGAGAAACAATCAGTATATCTGCTTTTTTCTATTCAAGAAATAATGTATAATATCTTGTTTTATTTTAATTAAATTAAATCCCACCTGAAAACTTCGTATGTAGGAAGAGTTAGGGGAACGTGTATTCCTGTACTTCCATCTACAATGCTCTAATTTCCCATCTTTTTTCTCCTAACCAATATCACGTTCGATAAAGGGAATGGATTAATTTTAAACAATTGATTTGAATAGTGTCTCTTTACTTGTGGTTGTGTCCTTTCATAATTTAACAATTTTTATATACAAATGTAATATAATATTAACTTTAAACAACTTATTTGAAAAGTGTATTTTACTTATAATTGTGTCTTTTCATAATTTAATTAATGTTTTAGAGTTAAACTTGAAAGTTGAAGCTGACGTTATTTATTTATTTCATAAATGTATTTTGATAATTTTAACATATGGAATTGGGTCTCTAATTCATTTTATAGCAACGAAGAATCATGTTGGTTAGTCTATTGGTTTATTTTGATTTAATGTATCTTAAACATTGAGTAGGAGACCGGTAATTTTATCTTGGTCAAGGGTAAAACGGTTAGTAAATTTTGAATGATATTTTTGTAATTCAACTTTTAACTTTGAAATTTGCAGCTTATGAGCCAGCTTTGCCCTACTACCAGTGGCAGACCCATAATTTTCATCAAGGAGTGTCAAAATATAAATAATTAGATATATCGAAAAGTCAAGGGGAGTCAACACATATCAAATATACATAAAATAAAAAAAATTATCTACCAAAATAGTGTAATTTTCCGGTGAAGGGGTGTCGCTTGACACCCCTTGCTTAAATGTGGCTCATCCAGTGCCTACTACGTCATTGGATTATTTTAGGGCATTGTATATTAAATTTACCTTGAATAACTGGAGCATATTCAAACTTGTATAAATTAAAAATGATATTAGATAAACTGATCTTCATGCCATTGTAGTGTTTAATATCTGTTGGAGAGCATGATTGAAATTCAACACATTCCATGCTTTTGTTTGATTAAGTTCATGCTTAAGAAGTTTATCTATGGTCTTTACTTTTTTCTTTGATCTTATGAACTTAAGGAGTTGAAACTATCCGGCCGGTCATTTTGAGTACCATCTTCTATTTATTGCCTCATCTATATTGTATCATGATTATGTCACTTGCCGGGGATATTTGGTTTTGGTTCGGGTGAGTTCCGGAGTGCAATGTGACACATAGTCCCTAAGTTGGAGGCTTAAGTTTTTAGAGTTGACCATAGTTTAACTTTTACGTAAACGACTCCGAAATGGAGTTATGATGGTTCCAATAGTTCCGTATGGTGATTTTATACTTAGGAGCGAGTTTGGAGGTTTGTAGGTCGTTTCGGCGTGAATTGGCGAAAGTTGAAAAGTTGTAGATTTTGGAAGATCGGAAAGTTTGACCGGGAGTTGACTTTATTATTATCGGGGTTGAAATCTGATTTCGGAAGTTGTAATAGGGTCGTCATGTCATTTATGACTTATGTGCAAAATTTGAAGTTAATCGAAGTTGTTTTTGTGTGAATCGACATTAGTTTTCAGATTGAACCCGGATCAATTTTTGGACTTGTGCAATTGTTGAAGTTTCCAGCCATCTGGTGTCTTCGGACCTGCGGAGGGATTGGCCATAGGTGAGGACTCGCAAATGCGAATGATGGAGCGCAGAAGTGATATGGGCTACCCAGGACTGGGATCGCATGTGTGAGGTGGTTTCAACATCTGCGAGTCCGCAGGTACGGAGAAGTAGTCGCAGATGCGGAAGGGGCAAGCTTGGTTGGCCATCGTAAAAGCGGAGAGTTTTCCGCAGGAGCGCATTCGCAAGTGCGCGAGTATGTCCGCAGAAGCAGAATCTCCTGAGCCTAGGTGGAACCCGCACCTGCGATGGTATTTCCGCAGGTGCGGCATTGGAGATGCGATGGAAGGCTCGCAGAAACTGATTTACTGGGCAGAAAATAGGAAATTTCGAGGGTCTGTTTCATAATCTATTTTTGGAGATTTTCAAAAAAAATATTGGGGTAAGAATTCCTAACTCGATTTTGGTTATATTACACAAATCTATTATTAATTTCATCATCTAATTAGTGTTTTGAGATAGAAAGTTGAAGTAAAATTTGTGAAACTTCTTAGGCTAAAATTTGGGGAATTCGAAGGCGATTTGAGGTCAGGTTTGAGTAATTCGTGTGTGGTTGGACTCGTTATCGAATGGGTATTCGGATTTTATAATTTTGATAGGGTTCCGAGATGCGGGTTAGGTTGACTTTCTGAGTTGACTTTTTAATTCTTTACAAAGATCGAAATTTTATTGTTCCAATTAGTTTCTTATAGTTTATATTTATAGTATGAAGTTGTTTTGGCTAGCTTCGAGCCGTTCGGATTTTGATAATCGAGGAAAAGTCCTACTAGTGAATTGAGTTAGCGTGATTTGAGGTAAGTGACCTGTCTAACCTTGTGTGGGGGAATAATTGTGATATGTGAAAGCCGTATACGCAAGGTGACGAGTGTGTACATGGGCTAAATGTGAAAATTACTAGTTTTAGCTATGTAGATTCCTTTCATGCCTTAATTGAGTTACCTTAACATGTTATAACCATCATTTCTAGTCTATTTTCACATGTCTACTTGTCTTCTCTCTTACTTGCTAATTGCTCCACATGTTTAGTTGAAGTACTTGTTTCCTTTATTCCGTATTCATTTTTTTGCCATGGAACTCTTTACTTGAAGTTGTTATTCTTGGAATATCTTGTTGTTAAAATTGGTATTGAGTTATGAAGGCCGTGATTTGCATTGACGCAAAGTGTTAAGTTGTGAAATACTATTATTGTTTAGTTATTCACTACATGTTATTGTTGTTGAGACTCTTGTGTACATTGTGGTTGAGCCACATGCTCTTTACTGTGAAAACACTGCTATTGTTTGTTTCTGTGGAAAGTTGTGATATTGGGCACTTGAGGTGCGATTTGAGATACCTTGTGATAATGATACGCATGCGGTGGTATAAGGTATTGGGGTTGAAACGCATGCGGTGAGATAAGATGGTCTTGATACGCGTGGCTAGTAGGGGAACTACTAGAAGCCATGCGGTGTGATAAGGTGTGCTAATACGTGGGATGTTATTTCGAGAAAATAATTTTTATAACTAAATATAAAGTCTCACGCGGTGATATAGGGAAAGATTGTGACTTATTATTGTGATTTGACACCACGAGGAGGTACCTCGGTAGTGACTCTTGTTGGTATTTCTCCATTGTTGCACTTGTCTTTGGTTGTTATTTCCTTAGCATATTGTTATTTGTTTTTCTCCGTGATGTACTAATTGCTTTAGTTCTGCATAGCTGACCTTGGTAAGCTCTTTGTTGTTTCAATTTTATTACTTTCATTATTACAATGTCTTACACTTGTTCAGTCTTCTTATTTATTCTACTAGGGCCTTGACCTGACCTCGTCACTACTCTACTGAAGTTAGGCTCGACACTTTCTGGGTACTGTTGTGGTGTACTCTTATTATGCTTCTGTACATCTTTGTGTGTAGATCCAGGTACCTCATACCAGCACATGCATTAGCGAGAACTTAGCTGCATAGCTTTCAAGGTATACCTGTCGGCGTCCGCAGGCCTCAGAGCCCCCTATACCTAGACAATTTTATTTTCCGTATCCTTTTATAGGTATTGATGTATAGGATTATGCAGTACATCTATTTATAGCTTGAGACTTGTATTCCCCGGATCGCAGAAGTTGTATATACTGAGTCATAGAGTTTATTTATTATAGCCGTTGAGTTTTGAGACTTATATTTATCATTTCTGTTAGGCTTACCTAGTCTTAGAGACTAGGTACCATCACGACATCCTACAGAGGAAAATTGGGGTCGAGATAAGTTGGTATCAGATCTCTAGGTTCATAAGTGTTACGAGTCACAAATAGGTTTAGTAGAGTCTCGCAGATCGGTATAGAGACGTCTGTGCTTATCTTCGGAAGGCTATGGAACTGTTAGGAAAAGTTTCACTTCTTTGACTCCTTATCGTGTGAATTTTGGACTTCAAAATTCCAAATCTTTGTCTTTTTATTCTCTCACAGATTATAGGGACACACACAGCTGGATATGATGATCAGAAACCCGCGACCCCTACCAGTAGCATGTTTGGCACTTTAGCTCAAGCGACGTTGATTCCACTAGCTCCTACCACATATCAAGCCAAGAGAGGAGCACAAACACCCTCAACCGGTACCCCAGAGCAGAGGGTCTAGGTTGCCTAGGTCCTAGAGGTCATACCAGTGCAGCCTTTTGTCCCAGTTCAGCCCCAGGTTAGGACAGAAACTTTTGAGGGAGAGCAGCTCAGGATCGAGAGGTACAAGAAGTACTACCCTCCTACTTTTAGCGGGTTGGTATCAGAGGATGCCTAGGGTTTTCTTGAGGAGTGCCATTGTAATTTTCATACTATAGGTATTGTGAAGTTGAGTGGGGTTGCTTCCACTAAGTTCCAGCTTAAGGGAGCGGCTTATCAGTGGTGGCGAGCATATAAGTTGGGTAGCAGGTAGTGGAGATCGCTCGAAGTTTGGAGGGTATGTGCACGTTCCCCAGTTATAGAACGTCATGGTAGGGGCTATGGCAATCACCCTTTTCATACAGAACTTTTATCTTCCAGCGGTATTCCGGTCACTCCCAAGCCTCGGGTTGCCCATTATGCACCGCCATTGTCTAGTGCACCTTCCTGCACAGGGTTCTTTCAGCGGTCAGTCCAGTCGATCAGGCCCGAGCCAATTTCGGTAGCCACATCCTCCGAGAGCTTGTTTTGGGTGTGGTGATACTCGTCATGTGGTGAGGGATTCCCCTAGAATCGGGAGGGTGCACCTTGACAGACTACTCATGCCCCACGTATTCCATAAGGCCCTCGGGGTTCTCATACTGTGGTTACCGCACCAGTTGCTACTCCACTTGCACAACTAGATAGAGGTGGAGATCAGACAGGTAGAAGTCGCCCTATTGGGGGAGGCCAGGCCAGATATTATGCTCTTCTTTCTAGGACAAAGGCGGTTGCATCTGACTCAGTTATCACATGTATTGTACCGGTTTGTCATAGAGATTCATCAGTCTTATTTGATCCAGGCTCCACTTATTCCAATGTATCATCTTACTTTGCTCCATATTTGGGTATATTCTGTGATTCTTTGAGTTCTCCTATCTATGTGCCCACATCTGTGGGAGATTCCATTGTTGTTGACCGTGTGTATCGGCTATGTTTAGTTGTTCTTGGTGATTTTGAGACCATAGTCGATCTATTGTTGCTCAGTATGGTAGATTTTGATGTTATTTTGGGTATGTACTGTTTGTCGCGCTATCATTCTATCATTGACTGTCATGCCAAGACGGTGACGTTATCTATGCTAGGTTTGTCGCGATTGGACTGGAGATGTACTTTGGATTATGTTCCTAGTAGGGTGGTGTCCTTCCTTAAGGAACATCGGATGGTTGGAAAAGGGATGTGATGTGTATCTAGTATATGTGAGAGATGTTAGTGTTGATACTCATACCTTTGAGTTAGTTATGGTAGTGAGGGATTACCCAGAGGTATTTTCGGCGGATCTTCCAGACATGCCGCCCTACAGGAATATCGATATTGGTACTAATTTGTTACAGGGAACTCAACCCATTTCTATTCCACCATATTGTATGGCCCAAGCAGAGTTAAAGGAGCAGTTGCAAGAGTTGCTTGAAAAGGGTTTCATTCAGCCTAGTGTAATATCTTGGGGTGCTTCGATTTTGTTTGTAAAAAATATGGATGGTTCTATGTGCATGTGTATTGATTATCGCCAGTTGAACAAGGTTACGGTGAAGAACATGTATCCATTACCACGCATACCTATTTGATCAACTACCGGGTGCCATAGTGTTCTTAAAGATTGATTTGCGGTCATGCTATGATCATTTGAAGATTCGGGATCCAGATACCCCAAAGATTGCCTTCAAGACTCGGTATGGTCGTTACGAGTTCCTTATTGTGTTATTTGGGCTAACCAACACCCCAACAACATTCATGCACTTAATGAACAGTGTATTTCAGCCCTATCTTGACTCATTCATCATTGTGTTTATTGACGACATCTTGGTGTACTTCCGAAGCCGGGAGTATCATGAGCAACACTTGAGGACCGTGCTTTAGACCTTGAGAGAAAAGAAGTTTTATGCAAAACATTTCAAAGTGTGAATTCTAGCTTTATTTAGTGGCATTTTTGGGTAATGTAGTATCGAGTGAGGGGATCAAGGTAGATCCGAAAATGATTGAAGCAATGCAGAGTTTGCCCAGACCACCTTCAGCTACAGAGATCTAGAGTTTTCTTGGTTTGGTAGGGTATTACCATCATTTCATAGAGGGTTTCACATCTATTGCTGCACCTATGAACAGACTAACCCAGAAGGGTGCTCCGTTTAGGTGGACCGAGGAGTGTGAGGAGAGATTTCAAAAGCTGAAGACAACTTTTACTAAAACCACAGTGTTGTTGTCTACGGGTTCGGGGTCTTATATTATGTACTGTGATACATCGCGTGTTGGTCTCAGTGCGGTATTGATGCAGGGTGGTAGGGTAATTGACTACGTGTCTAGACATATGAAGGTGCATGAGAAGAATTATCTTGTCCACGACCTTAAGTAAGCATATATTGTTCATGCCTTGAAGATTTGGCGGCACTATTTGTATGGTGTACCTTACGAGGTCTATAACGAACACCGGAATCTACAACATTTGTTCAAACAGAAGGCTCATAACTTGCCTGAGTGGAGAAGGTTAGAGTTTCTTAAGGACTATGATATCACCATATTAAATCATCCTGGGAAGGAAAATGTGGTGGCCGATGCCTTGAGCCGAAAGGCGGAGAGCTTGGGTAGTTTAGCATATCTACCGGCAGTAGAGAGGCCATTAGCAATGGACGTTCAGGCCTTGGGCAACCAGTTTGTTAGATTGGATGTTTCGAAGCTGAGTTGAGTTTTGGCTACTGTGATTTCTCGGTCTTCTCTATATGATCATATCAGAGAGCGTCAGTATGACGACCCCCATTTGCTTGTCCTCAATGACACAGTTCAGTACGGTGACACTAAATAGGTCACTATTTGGGATGACTGTGTGTTACGAATGTAGGTCATGCTCTGTGTGCCCAATGTAGATGGTTTATGTGAGTTGATTCTTTAGGAGGCCCATAGTTCGCGGTACTCCATTCATCTGGGTTCCGCCAAGATGTATCAGGACTTGAAGCAATACTATTGGTGGAGGAGAATGAAGAAGGACATAGTGGAATATGTAGCTCGGTGCCTAAGCTGTCAGTAGGTGAAGCATGAGTATCAACGGACAAGTGGATTTCTTTAGATGATTGAGATTCCATAGTGGAAATAGAAGAGGGTTCCTATTGATTTAGTTGTTGAGCTCTGACAGACTCAGAGGAAGTTCGATGTAGTATGGGTAATTGTGGATAGGTTGATCAAGTTAGCTCATTTCATTCCAGTGGAGCCTACTTATTCTTTAGAGCAGCTGTCTCAGGTTTATATTCGCGAGATTGTCCGACTTCATGGCGTGTCGGTATCCATCATCTCTGACTGGGGTATGTAGTTTACATCGTGATTCTGGAGGGCCGTACAGAGTGAATTAGTCATGCGGTTTTATTTGAGTAAAACATTTCACCCTCATATTGATGGACAGTCCGAATGTATTATTCAGATATTGGAGGATATACTTCGTGCGTGTGTGATGGAGTTTGGAGTTCTTGGGATCATTATTTGCTGCTTGCGGGGTTTGCCTACAATAACACCTACCAATCGAGCATTTAGATGGCTCCGTATGAGGCATTGTATGAGAGGCAGTGTCGATCTATGGTGGGTTGGTTTGAGCCTGGTGAGGCTAGGCTATTGGGTACATACTTGGTTCATGATGCTTTGGAAAAGGTTAAATTGATTCAAGATCGGGTTCGAACAACCCAATCTAGATAGAAGAGTTATGCCAATCAGAAGGTTAGCGACGTTTCATTCATAGTTAGGGAGTGTTTCTTGCTTCGGGTTTTACCCATGAAGGGTGTTATGATATTCGGAAAGAAGGAAAAGTTGAGCCCGAGGTATATCAGACCTTTTGCGATTCTTGAGAGGATTAGAGAAGTGGCCTTCAGGCTGGCCCAACAACCTAGTCTAACTGCAGTTCATCATATGTTCCTTGTTTCTATGCTTTGGAAGTATCACGGCGATCCGTCTCATATGTTGGATTTCTGCTCAGTTCAGTTGGACAAATATTTGTCTTATGTTGAGGAGCCGGTGGCCATTTTGGACAGGTAGGTTCGGAAGTTGAGGTCGAAGAACACTTCAATAGAGGTTCAGTGGAGGGGTCAACCAGTCGAGGAGGCGACTTGGGAGACCGAGCATGATATGCGTAGCCGTTATCCCCATCTTTTCACCACTTCATGTATGTCTCTAAACTCGTTCGAGGATGAAAGCTTGTTTTAATGGGGTGGGGGGGGAGGGGGATGTAACGAAGCAACCAATCGTTTTGAGTATTTTAGCCTCAATCCATTATTTAATGTCCCCTCTATATTGTATCATGATTATGCCACTTCCCAGGGATGTTTTGTTTTGGTTCGGGTGAGTTCTGGGGTGAAATGGGGCACTTAGTCCCTAAGTTGGAGGCTTAAGTTGTTAGACTTGATCGTAGTTTGACTTTTGTGTAGACGACCCCGGGATGCAGGTTGTTTTGTTCCAATAGCTCTGTATGGTGATTTTATTCTTAGGAGCATGTCCTGATGTTGATTTGGAGGTCCATTAGTCATTCCGGTATCAATTGGCGAAAGTTGGAAAGTTGAATGTTTGGAAGGTCGAAAAGTTTGACCAGGAGTTGATTTTGTTGATATCGGGGTCGGAATACAATTTCGGATATTGCAATAGGTCCGACATTGAATTTATGAATTGTGTTAAAATTCGAAATCAATCGGAGTTGTTTTGGTGTGACTCGGCATTAAATTCAAAATTCAAAATTCGAAAGTTCATAGTTTCCTAGGATGAATTTGGGTTGCGATTCATAGAATCGATGTTGTTTGATGTAGGTTTTGGCCTCGAGTAGGTCCGTTATGTGTTTTGGTATTTGTTGTTATATTCGAATGGGGTATCGGGCCCCCGGGTGTTATTCAGATAGAATCCAGATCACTTTTTGGACTTGTGCAATTGCAATTGTTGAAATTTCCAGCCATCTGGTATCTTCGCACCTGCAGATGGATTGGCCGCAAGTGCAGACTCGAAAATGCGAGTGATGGACCGCAGAAGCGAGACGGGCTTTCCAGGCTTAGGATCGCATGTGAGAGGTGGTTTCCGCATATGCGAGTTCTTAGGTGCGGAGAAGTGGTCGCAAATGCGAAAAGGGGAAAACTTGGTCGGTCATCGCAGAAGCGGAGAGTTTTCGTCATAAGCGCATTCGCAAGTGTGCGATTATGTCCACAGAAGAGGAATATCCTGAGTCTAAGTAGAATCCACACCTGTGATGGTATTTACGCAGGTGCGGCGTCGCAAATGCGATAAAAGGCTGGCAGAAGCAGATTTACTGGGCAGAAAATAGGATATTTCGAGGGTTAGTTTCATAATCCATTTTTGGACCTTAAGAGCTCGGTGTGAGGTGATATTTCGGGAGACTTTCAAGGGAAATATTGGGGTAAGAATTCCTAACTCAATTTTGGTTAAATTATACGAATCTATTGTTAATTTCATCATATAATTAGTGTTTTGAGACGGAAATTTGGAGAAATATTTGTGAAACTGCTTAGGCTAAAATTTGGGGATTTGAAAGGCGATTTGAGGTCGGGTTTGAGTAATTCTTGTATAGCTGGACGCATTATCGAATGGGTGTTTCGATGTTGTAATTTTGGTCGGGTTCTGAGATGCGGGGCGGGTTGAACCTTTGTGTTGTCTCTTTAATTCTTTGCAAAGAACGTAATTTTATTGTTTGAATTAGTTTCCTATAGTTTATATTTATAGTATGAAGTTGTTTTTGCTAGATTCGAGCCGTTCAGAGTTGGATAATCGAGGAAAAGGCCTAGTAGTCGAATAATCAATTATTTGAGGTAAGTGACTTGCCTAACCTTGTGTGGGAGAAATATCCCATAGGATTTGTGTTGGGTGTGATAATTGCGATATGTGAAAGTTGTGTACTCAAGGTTACGAGTACGTACATGGGATAAGTGTGGAAATTACTGATTTTAACTATGTAGATTCCTTTCATACCTCAGTTGAGTTACCTTAGCATGTTATAGTCATCATTTCTAGTCTATTTTCACATTTGTACTTGTCTTATGTCTTACTTGCTAATTGCCTTACATGTTTAGTTGAAGTTCTTGTTTCCATTAATCCGTATTCAATATTTAATCGTTTAACTCTTTACTTGAAGTTGTTATTCTTGGAATATCTTGTTGTTGAAATTGTTATTGCGTTATAAAGGCCGTGATTTGCACTGGGGCATAGTGTTAAGTTGTGAAATACTATTCTTTTCACGACCCAAATTCACCTATAGGTCGTGATGGTGCCCAACATCCTAGCTAGGCAAGCCAACTAATGATGTAAACATATATTCAACTCTTTAAAAATTATCCGAGTAATAAAACTCGTCGTACTTGCAAAAATTAAAGACGATGTGAGAAATAAAATAAATTAAAGCCAAAGTAAAATACTAAATCCACAAATTCTACTAGTGTGTGCCAAGACCTGGTGTCACAAGTGTATGGGCATCCATTAGATTATACAAAACTCTAAATACTATCTGAAATAAAATAGACATAATACAAACACAAGAAGAGGCACTAGTTGCTGCAGAACGGTTCAGAAAGACAGCTCACCACTAAGCCTCTGGATAACGTGGGTGCGTGCCGATAGGTCCTGCGATAGTACCTGTCTCAGGGCCTGCACAAAAAGTGCAGCAAGCGTAGCATGAGTACGTAAACCACGTGTACCCAGTAAGTATCAAGCTTAATATCAAACAAGTAGTGACGAGAGGTCGACTTTGATACTCACTATGAATCAATAATATTACAATATAATATAACTAATTAAACATAATTTTTAGGTGAACAATAATAATTTTCTTAACAAGCAGTAATAATTAATTCATTAAATTTCAATAATTTCTAATTTATCAATTAGCTTCACAAGCTGCAATTAAAAATATCAAAGTATCGTGTAATTTTTATTATTAGGCATGATTTCTGCCGAGGTCGTACGACCCGATCCAGAGTGTCGTGTACACTGCCGAGGGACGTGCGGCGCGATCCATAGATACATCTATACTGCCGAGGCGTTCGACCCGCTCCACAAGAAAGGAGAACATTTTCTTATGAACCTCCGGAATGATAATATATATATATATATATATATATATACATTTTTGAGATTAACACATGAGGATGTACAAATTTCTACAACAATTAAATATTCGGAACAAAAATTCAAGTATGTGAGATTTTAATCTTTTACCATTTCCTCTAACAATTTGCAATATAATTATATTGCTTTAACTAAATAAGGATACAATTAGCACAAGGAATTCATGATTTGAGTCCTAAACTACCCGGAATTTAGCAATATTAGTATCTACGCATAAACTCTTGTCACCTCGTGCGTACGTAGCCCCCACAATTAGCAACAATTATTAAATTAAATCACCTATGGGGTAAATTCCCTCTTACAAGGTTAGACAAGAGACTTACCTTGTCTCAAATCCCACTTCCCGATCACCATGTCGCGTTAAACATCCCAATTTGGTGCCGAAAAATCTGAAACTATTCAAATGTTATATACATTAATTAATACATGCTCAATAATGCAAAATTAGACTGTTAAATAAATTATCCGACCGAAATAGTAAAATTCCTAAAATTCACCCAAGGTCCACGTGCCTGGATTCCGGAAATTTTCGTGAGGAAAACTGTCACGACCCAAATACCTAACCAGTCGTGATGGCGCCTATCGTGGAATTAGGCAAGCCGACATTCTCAATATGTTTCCAATATATAACAGAAGAGAGCTAAAGCAATTAAACTAACTGAAGATTTACATAATAACAAGGTAAAAACCCAAAATACCAGCGTGGAATGATAGCTCGACATCGGGGTATCACTTAGTCATGAGCATCTAACAACCAAACTAGAAACATATTCTACTACAGTTTGTGCCAAATGCCAATACAAGAGAGAAACGATAATAAGAAAGGAGAAACAAGGACTACGGACGTCAACAGCTACCTCGTAAGTCGGCGATAATCAGCTCTCGCACAAAATCAACGACAGTCAAAACCGTACACACCTAGATCTGCATATGAAGTGCAGGGTGTATCATGAATACAACCAACTTAGCAAGTAACATAATTAAAAAAGGAACTAAGAAGCAGTGACGAGCTATAATAAAAATATACAGATCATTTCAAAAGTTTTCAGTGAAGGGTGAACATACTTTCAAATCCGGTGGTATAAATCAAATCAGTTCGAGCTCAAGTAAAATAAATATGAATCTTCTAGAAATTTCACAACAACAATAGATAACAACTAAGTGCAACAATAAATAAAAGTAAGTGCAGCCTCTCAGGGCAGCAGTCACTCAATTCATCTCAACAACTCACACTCTCAGCTCTCAGCCCTCAATACACAATCTCAATAGGTACCTGCGCTCACTGGGGATATGCATACTCCGGAGGAGCTCCTTTCAGCCCAGGCGCTATATCGCTGGGTCGTGCAGCCCGATCCAATCATATAAGTAGCCATAAGGCTCGTTGCGGCGTGCAACCCGATCCACAATTCCTCAATAGCCATAAGGCTCGTTAGGGCGTGCAACCCGATCCATATAACCTCACGTAGCTCACAGCTCAGCACTCAGGCCCTATCTCAGTCAGTCACCTCTCTAGCCCCCCGGGCTCATAGAATATCATAATAATCAGTCCAAACAGAGAATACATCAAGTATCAATAAATAACTGAGAGGGAACAAAGATATAACACACAAGTAAAAATATGACTAAGTACAAGACATTTATTGGCAGTCAATTCAACAAGTGTACAACTGATGCAGGTCCACCAATGATATCATATGGCCTAAGCATGGTTTCTAATATAAAAGGTAGTCAATTGCTCGAAGACAAGGAAAAACAAGTAAATAATAATGGCTATTCGACTTTATAATCTCACGGGACGGACCAAGTCACAATCCCTCGCGGTGCATGCTCACACGCCCATCACATAGCATGTGCGTCACCTCCAAATACTCACATCATACCAATTCTTGGGTTTCATACCCTCAAAACCAGATTTAAGACTGTTACTTCCCTTAGCCGCGCAAAAATCCTACTCCGCAATGCCCTTCCACCTCGACTCAATCTCCAAATGCCCTAAATCTAGCCACAAGTAGTACAATATAATTAATGTAGGCTAAAAGAATCAATTCCACAAGAGAAACACAAAATTATAAGTCAAAATCCAAAAATGGCTCAAACCGGCCCCCGGGCCCATGTCTCAAAATCTGACAAAAGTCACAAAATATGAACACACATCCACTCATGAGTCCAACCATACAAGAATTACTTGAGTCCAACCTCAAATTGCCTTCCAAAATTCGAAATTGTAGCCTATGAAGTTTCTACCATTTCCCCCCAAATTTCCAACTCAAATCCCTAATTAGGTGATGCAGAAAGCCCATTCATGAAATTTAGACCAATCCGGGTTAGAATTACTTACCCCAACGTTTTCTTTGAAAATCCTCGAAATATCGCCTCTCTCCCGAGCTTCCCAAGTCCAAAATTGAAAATGAAAGTCCAACCCTCGAGCTAGTGTTTTTCCGCCCAGAAACACCGCACCTGCGGTCCTCTTGCCGCTTCTACGACGACGCACCTGTGGAAATTCCATCACAGGTATAGATTTTACTTAAACATCATGACCTCTCTCCTACGGTCCCAAGACCTCATCTGCGCCTATCGCAGGTGCGGGAATCCATCGCATCTACGGCCATCCTTCGCACCTATGCCGAGCTGCCCACATCTGCGACCCTCGCAGGTGCGGGAAAATCTTCGAACCTGCGGCTCTTGCCCAGATCCTTCTTGGTAGCATCTGTGACTCCTTCGCTTCTGCGGACTCACACCTACAGTTCCCACTCCGCAGGTGCGGTTACACCAGTAGCAGCTGCTTCAGCTGCATTTCCTTATCTCCCATCAGCCGTTAACCACACGAAATTACCCCGAGGCCTCCGGTATCTCAATCGATCATACCAACAAGTCATATAACCCAATGCGAACTTAGCCAAACCTTTGAATCACTCAAATCAAGATCAAAACACCAATTACACCAGGATTCATGCCTAAAGAACTTCTAAACTTTCAAATTCCACAAACGACGCCGAAACCTACCAAACCACGTCCGATTGGCCTCAAATTTTGCAAACAAGTCATATTTAACGTTACAGAACTATTCCAACTTTCGGAATCAGAATCCGACCCTGATATCAAAAAGTTAACCCCCTGGTCAAACTTCCCAAAACTCGACTTTCGCCATTTTAAGCCGAAATTAGCAACAGACCTCAAATTCAAAGTCCGGACATGCTCGTAAGTCTAGATTCACATTCCAACTACGGTAAACAAAACTTGAGACTTAGCTTCCGTTTAAGGGACTAAGGGTCCCAAAACACTCTGAAACCAAAAACAAGATCTCTCGGCAAGTCACATAAGCAGAAACAGATACGGGAAAAATAGTAAATAGGGAATCGGGGCTAATACACTCAAAATGACCGGTCGGATCATTACATCCTCCCACTCTTAAAACAATCATTTGTCCTCAAGTAGTGAAAAGATGAGGATAACGGCTACGCATAGCATGCTCGGTCTCCCAAGTCGCCTCTTCGACCGACTCACCCCTCCACTGACCTGCACAGAAGCAATACTCTTTGACCTCAGATTTCGAACCTGCCTATCTAAGATCGCCACCTGCTCCTCAACATAAGATAAATCCTTGTCCAACTGGACTGAGCTAAAATCTAACACGTGAGACGGATCGCCGTGATACTTACAGAGCATAGAAAAATGGAATACTGTATGAACTCCTGCTTGACTGGGAGGCAAGGCAGGCTCGTAAGCAACCTCCTCAACACGTTGCAATACCTCAAATAGACCATTAAATCTCGGGCTCTACTTGCCCTTCTTTCTGAACCTCATAGCACCCTTCATGGGTGACACCTAAAGCAAGACTCGCTCTCCAATCATGAATGCAACATCGCGAACCTTCCGATACGCACAACTCTTCTATCTGGACTGGGCTATGCGTAGACTATCTTGAAATACCCTAACCTTCTCTAGAGCATCCTGAATCAAGTCTATACCCAATAATCTAGCCTCTCCTGGCTCTAACCAACTCATTGGAGACCTACACCGCCTACCATATAAAGCCTCACACTGTGCCATCTGGATGCTCGACTGGTAGATGTTGTTTTAAGCAAACTGTGCTAGAGGCAAGCACTGATCCCACGAACCCCCAAACATCATCACACATGCACATAGCATATCCTCTAATATCTGAATAGTGCGCTCGGATTGTCCGTCCATATGAAGGTGAAATGATGTGCTCAACTCCACTCAAGTACCCAACTCATGATGTACGGTCCTCCAGAACCGTGATGTAAACTGCGTACCCCGATCAGAAATGATAGATACTGGTAAGCTATGAAGCCTGACGATCTAGCGGATATACACTCCAGCCAGCTGCTCAAAATAATAGGTAGTCATCATAGGAATGAAATGTGCTGACTTGGTCACCCGGTCCACAATCACCCAAACTACATCAAACTTCGACTGAGTCTCTAGAAGCCCAACAATGAAATCCATTGTGATTCGCTCCCATTTCCACTCTAAAATCTCTAACGTCTGAAGGAACCCACCTGGTCGTTGATGCTTATACCTCACTTGCTGACAATTTAGGCACCAAGGTACATACTCCACTATGTCATTCTTCATTCTCCTCCACCAGTAATGCTACCTTAAGTCCTGATACATCTTCGCGACATCTGGATGAATAGAATACTGTGAACGTGAGCCTCCTAGAGAATACATTGGGCACACATAGCCCGCCCTGCATCCTCAATGCACCATTATCCCTAATAGTGACCTATTTAGAATCATCGTGCCAGACCGTGTCCTTAAGGACAAACAAATGGGTGTCATCATAATGTCGCTCCCTGATACGATCATAAAAGAAAGACGAAGAGACCACACAAACCAATACTTGACTCGGCTCTGAAATATCCAATCTAATAAATGGCTGGATAAGGCTTGAACATCCAATTCCAATGGCCTCTCCGCTACTGGAAGATGTGCTAAGCTCACCAAACTCTCCGCCCAGCGACTCAAGACATCGGCTACCACATTGGCCTTCCTGGAATGGTACAAAATGGTGATATAATAGTCCTTAAGAATCTCCAACCACCTCCGCTGACGCAAGTTAAGATCCTTCTATTAGAACAGATACTGCAAACTCCGATGATCATTGTAAATCTCATAATGGACACCGTACAAATTGTGCCACCAAATCTTCAAGGCGTGAACAATAGTTGCTAACTCAAGGTCTTGGACATGATAGTTCTTCTCATGGGTCTTCAACTGGTGTGAATCATAAGCAATCACTCTACCCTCCTGTATCAGAACACACCCAATATATATCTGCGAGGCATCACAATACACTGTGTAAGAACTAGAAACTGATGGCAGAACTAGAAACTAATAGCAGAAGTAGAACTGGAGTCGTGGTCAAAGCAGTCTCGAGCTTCTGAAATCTCTCCTCGCACATATCCGACCCCCTGAACAGGGCACCTTTTTCGGTTAATTTGGTCAAGGGAGATGCAATAGATGAGAAACCCTTCACAAAATGATGGTAATAGCCCGCCAAACCAAGAAAGCTCCTAATCTCAGTGGCTGAGGACGGTCTGGGCCAACTCTACACCGCCTCAATCTTCTTCAGATCCACCTGAATAACCTCACTAGACACCACGTGCCCCAAGAACGCCACTGAGCCTAGCCAAAACTGACACTTGGAGAACTTTGCATAAAGATTCACCTCTCTCAATCTATGTAACACAATCCTAAGATGTTGGGAATGCTCCTCCTGGTTATGAGAGTATACCAGAATATCATCAATGAATACAATGACAAAGGAGTCTAAATACGACTGAAACACATTGTTCATCAGATGCATGAACGTTGCAGGGCCATTGGTCAACCCAAAAGACATCACAAGGAACACATAATGGCCATATCGGGTCCTATAAGCTGTCTTAAGAATATCCGAGTCTCGAATCTTCAACTGGTGATATCCTGACCTCAAATTAATCTTGGAGAACAACATCGCTCCCTGAAGCTGGTCAAACAAATCATCAATACGCGGCAAAGGATACTTGTTCTTGACTGAGACCTTGTTCAACTGCCTGTAGTCAATGCACTTTCTCTTAGTACCATCCTTCTTCTTCACAAATAGAACTGGTGCACCCCAAAGTGACATGGTAGGCCAAATAGACCCTTATCAACGAGTTCCTGAACCTGCTCCTTCAACTCAATCGGTGCCATACGATACGGTGGAATAGAAATAGGATGAGTGCCCAACATCAAATCAATACCTAAATCAATATCCCTGTCGGGCGGCATGCCCGTCAGGTCTGCAGGAAACACATTTGGGATATTTCGCAAGTCTGCAGGAAACATATTTGGGAAATTTCGCACCACCGGAACATAATCAATAGTAGGGGCCTCTACACTAACATCCCTCACAAAGGCTAGACAAGAGAGATAACCTTTCTTAATCATCCGCTGAGCTTTCAAGTATGAAATAACTCTACTAGGAACATAGTCTATGGAACCGCTCCACTCAACCCTTGGCAACCCCGACATCGCCAACGTCAGAGTCTTAGCGTGATAATATAGAATAGCATGACATGGAGACAACCAATCCATTCCCAATATCACATAAAAAGCGACCATACTGAGCAGCAAAAGATCCACTCTGGTCTCTAGACCCCCAATAGTCACCATACATGACCGATATACGCGGTCCACAATAATAGTATCACCCATAGGAGTAGATATATGAATAGATGAATCTAAAGACTCACAGGGCATATCTAGAAAATGAGGGAAATACGAGGAAACATTTGAATAAGTGGAACCAGGGTCAAATAATACAGAGGCATCTATGTGGCAAACTGAGACAATACCTACAATCACAACATCTAAAGCAATGACATCTGGTCTGGCAGGGAGGGCATAGAAAAGGGCCTGTCCACCCCCTGATCTGCCTCCCCCTCTCAAGTGACCCCTAATTGACTGGGCTCCACCCCGAGCTGACTGAGCGGGTGGTGAAGAAACTGGTGCTGATGTTGTAGACAAACTACTCTGCTGAGCCGGACCTCCCGTAAGGCAGGTACAATGTATCCTGATGTGGCCAAATTCTCCACACTTATAGCAACTCCCTGGTGCTGGTGCTGGGGACTAAAGGGAACCCCAAGCACCGGGATTACTGGTAGAAGGAACTATCATAGACGAGCAATGACTCGATGGAGCACGATACGAACTCTTAGCTGGGAGGGCACTAAGAGATGAATGTCCCTACTGATAACTGTGTGAACCATGGCCAGATGATACACCACGGTGGACTGGGCGAGCCGTCTAAGCATGTCTGAAAGGACGATCCCTACCATGGTGGAACTGCCCCCAGAAGGAACACCGCTAAATCCACCCTGTCAACGATGCCTCTTGCCCTGCCTCTCAATACTCTCTTGACTGCAAACCATCTCAATATGACGCGCAATGTCAACAACCTAATCAAAAGTAGCACCAGACACTCTCTCTCTAGTCATAAGTAATCGCAGGTGAAAAGTGAGGCCATCTATAAACCTGCTAATTCTCTCCCTGTCTGTGGGAACCAACCAGATAGCATGACGGGCCAACTCCGAGAATCGCATCTCATACTGCGTCACTGACATATCACCCTGACGAAGCTACTCAAACTGCTTGCGTAGCTCCTCTTTGCGGGACTGTGGCATGAACTTCTCCAGGAATAGACCGGAGAACTGCTGCTAAGTAAGGGGTGCTGCGCCGACTGACCTACGCCTCTCATAAGACTCGCACCAATTGAAGGCAGCCCCAGAGAACTGAAAAGTAGTGAACAAGACCCCACTGGCCTCTAGAATACCTACTGTATGGAGTATCCCTTCATAACTGTCCAAGAAAGCTCGTGCATCCTCTCACTTGGTACCACTGAAAGATGGAGGGTGGTGTCTCCCAAACCTCTCCAATCTACGTTGCTCATCCTGAGGCATAGCAGGAACCCCATAGTCCTGAGCAACTGCAACCGGCTGGACTGGTGGTGCCCCCGGTGTCCGGAATCCCTATACCACCTACTCTGGTGTGCGGGCAGCGGGCGTCTAAGCGCCTCCTCAAGCCTGAGACGTGGCTGTTGCGGCCAGAATGAAGATCGCATGAGCAAGACTGGTACACACGGTTAGAATCTGAGCTAAGGCCTTCTGAAAGACTAGAATCACAATAGGAACAGGTGGTGCCTGAGCTGGTGCATCAACAACTAGAATCTGGTCCTGATCTAGGGTAACTAGTGGATCTGCAGGTACTGCCCCAGCTGCTGTGCGGGCTGCACCTCTGCCCCTACCGCTACATCGGCCTCTCGATACCCCGGTTGGTGGTACTAGTGATTTTCCATCCTGCCTAGTAGTACGAGTCCTCACCATCTATGAGAGAATGAAACAATAGATGTTTAGTTACTAGAATCAACAGATTCGCACTACAAGAATTCAAGAATGTGGAGTATGCTAAGTGTTCTGCACTCTCTCGAAGATAAGTACAGACCTTTCCGTACTGATCCGCAAGACTCTACTAAACCTGCTTATGACTCATGATACCTATGTAACCTAGGCTCTTATACCAACTTGTGATGACCCAAATACCTAACCAGTCATGATGGCACCTATCGTGGAACTAGGAAAGTCGACATTCTCAATATGCTTCCAATATTTAACATAAGAGAGATGAAGCAATTAAACTAAGTCAGAATTATACCAGTGCAGAATGATAACCCGACATCGGGGTGTCACTAAGTGATGAACATCTAACAACCAAACTAGAAATAGAGTCTACTACAGTCTGTGCCAAATGCTAATACAAGAGAGAAATGATAATAAGAAAGGAGAAACAAGGACTGCGGACACCGGCAACTACCTCGTACGTCTCCGATAATCAGTTCGTCAGAACCATACACACTTGGATCTGCACATGAAGTGCATGGTGTATCATGAGTACAAACAACTTAGCAAGTAATGGAATTAAATAAGGAACTGAGAAGCAGTGACGAGCTATAATAAAAAAATTCATATCATTTCAAAAGTTTTCAGTGAAGGGTGAACATGCTTTCAAATCCGATAGTATAAGTAAAATCAGTTCGAGTTCAAGTAAAACAGATATGAATCTTCCAGAAATTTCACAACAACTACAGATAACAATTAAGTGCAAAAATAAATAAAAGCAAGTACAACCTCTCAGGGCAGCAGTCACTCAACTCATCTCAACAACTGATAATAATCTCAGCCCTCAGCCCTCAATACATACGCTCAATAGGTACCTGCGCTCACTAAGGGTGTGCATAATCCCCAGTAGATTCTTTCAGCCCAAGCGCTATATCGCTGCGGTCCAACAGTGATATAATATGGCCTAAGCATGGTCTCTAACATGAAAGACAGCCAATTGCTCGAAAACAAGGAAAAACAAGTAAATAACAATGGCTATTCGACTTTACAGTCTCACGGGACGGACCAAATCAGAATCCCTCGCGTTGCACGCTCAGACGCCCCTCACCTAGCATGTGCGTCACCTCCAAACACTCACATCATACCAATTATCGGGTTTCATACCCTCAAAACTAGATTTAAGACTGTTACTTATCTCAACCGTGCAGAAATCCTATTCCGCAATGCCCTTTCCCTTCGAATCAATCTCTAAATGCTCCAAATCTAGCCACAAGCAGTACGATATAATTAACGTAGGCTAAAAGAATCAATTGCAAAAGAGAAACACAAAATTATTAGCTAAAATCCGAAATAGGCTCAAACCGGCCCCCGAGCCCAAGTCATAAAATATGAACACCCATCCACTCACGAGTCCAACCATACAAGAATTACTCGAATCCAACCTCAAATCACCTTCCAAAACCCAAAAGTTTAGCTTATGAAGTTTCTACCATTTTCCCCCAAATTTCCAAATCAAATCCATAATTAGGTTATGAAGAAAGCCATAGATTCACTAAATTTAGACAAATCCGGGTAAGAATTACTTACCCCAACGTTTTCCTTGAAAATCCTCAAAGCATTGCCTCTCTCCCGAGCTTCCCAAGTCCAAAATCGAAAATGAAAGTCCAACCCTCGAGCTGGTGTTTTTCTGCTCAAATATACCGTAGTTGCGGTCCTCTTGTCGCTTCTATGAGCCGCACCTGCGGAAATTCCATCGCAGGTGCGGGAATCCGTACCTCGCTCCTGCGGCCCCAAGACCGCATCTATGCCTATCGTAGGTGCGGGAATCCATCGGACATGCGGCCTTCTTTCGGACCTACGCCCAACTGCTCTCATCTGCGACCCTCGTAGGTGTGGGAAAATCTTCGCACCTGCGGCTCCTACCCAGCTCCTTCTTAGCCGCATCTGCAGCTCTTTCTTTGCTTCTACGGACTCTCACCTATGGTTCCCACTCCGCAAGTGCGGTTACACCAGTAGCAGCTGCTTCAGCAGCATTTCATTAACTCCCATCAAGCCGTTAACCACTTGAAATCACCCTAAGGCCTCCGGGACCTCAACCAATCATACCAACAAGTCATATAACCCCATGCAAAATTTGTCGTACCTTCAAATCACACAAAACAACATCAAAACACCAATTACACGAGAATTCAAGCCTAAAGAACTTCTAAACTTTCAGATTCCACAAAAACGACGACGAAACCTACCAAACCACGTCCGATAGGCCTCAAATTTTGCACACAAGTCATATTAAACATTACGTACCTAATCCAACTTCTAGAATCAGAATCCGGCCCATATATCAAAAAGGCAACCCCCGGTCAAACTTTCTAAAATTTGACTTTCGCCATTTGAAGCCTAAATTAGCTACAGACCTCAAATTCACAGTCCAGACACGCTCCTAAGTCCAAAATTGCCCAACGGAGCTAACAGAATTGACTGAACTCGATGACGGAACTACATCAATACTGACTAGGATCAAAAATCCTTTTTAGGGACTAAGGGTCCCAAAACACTCAAAACCAAAAGAAAGACCTCCCGGCAAGTCACATAAGTAGAACCAATTACGGGGAAAACTATAAATAGGGGATCGAGGATAATACACTCAAAATGACCGACCGGGTCATTACAAAAAGGTTACCCATAATTTGAGGAACTCCAATATATAATTTCCATCCAATTCCATAACCATTTTCGCGGTTAAAATCCCAATTTTATACAAATTTAGGTTTTTCATTTAAACCCTTGATTTCCGCAATTTACATATTATAATCTATCCATAATATATGTATTTAATTCAAAGTATGTAGAAGTAACTTACCTTCAAGTTGCTAGTTGAAATCCCCTCTCAAAAAGTTTCAAGATCCCCCAGGAATGGAGAAAATGGACTAAAGAATGGATGAGCGCCGATTTCAACACATTCTGCCAAGCAGCCTTTTCGCATCTGTGGCTTGCAAGCCACTTCTGCAACTCCATATTTGCGGCTTCCCCTTAAGCCGGCCCTAACCGATTTTTCGGCTTGTACATCACATCTGTGATGCGCTTCTTCAGTTGTACATGCGCCTATATGCCTAGTCCGCTTTTGCGGTGCTTTTCACGCACCTGTGGCTGGCCAAGCGAAGGTGCAGTTGCAGCAGAAGCTGGGAGCTTCATTTTCTACTCCAAGGTTCAAAATTGATCCAAGCCTCATCCGGTTAACACCCGAGCCCACTCGGGGCCCTGTCCGAATAAACCAACAAGTTTGAAATCATAAAACGGACTCGCTCAAACCCTCGAAATGTGTAAAATAACATTAAAACTAAGAATCATACCTCGAACCAAAGTGATTCAACTTAAAATTTTGAAATTCTTCTAACTTACTCCGAACGTGCCGAAATATACTTACACTACTCGGAATGACACCATATTTTGTGTGCAAGTCTTAAATCACCATACAGAGTTATTCTCAGGTTTGGAATTCAAAATGGACCTCAATTACACCAAAACCTACTCCAAACCAAATTTAAAGAACATTAAACCTTCAAACAGTTGATTTTCCCTATTAAGCACTGAAATGCTCCCGGGTTGTCCAAAACCTGATTCGAACATACGCCCAAGTCCAAAGTCATCATACAAACCTATTGGAACCGTCAAATTTATATTCCGGGGTCAGTTTCTAAAAATGCTGATTAAAGACAAACATGTCCCTTTAAAGCCAACTAAGGAATCATGTGTTCCGATTTCAACCCGAAAACTTTCAAATTGCGAACAACCATCCCCGCAAGTCATAAATTAGTAAAAGCACATACGCAGAGTTTTATTTAGGGGAACGGGGTTCTAAAGGTCACAATGACCGGTTGGGTCATTATATTCTCCACCTCTTACACAAACGATCAGCCTCGAACGTGTTTAGAATTATACCTGGAGTGCTGAATAAGTGTGGGTATCTTCTCCGGATGTCCTCCTCGGTCTCCCGAAGTTGCTTCGTCGATTGGTTAGCCCCTCCACTAGACTTTCACTGCAGTAATACTTTTGGACCTCAGCTGGCGAATCTATTTATCAACAATGGCAGCTGGCTCCTCTTTATAACCCAAACTCTTATATAGTTGAACCGTGTTGAAGTCTAACACATGTGATAGGTCAGCATGATACTTCCGGAGCATAAAAACATGGAATACCCGATGAACTCCTTATAGGATATGAGGCAAAGAAAGCTCATAATAAACCTCCCCAACTCGTATCAACACCTCAAATGGTCCTATAAATCGTGAGCTCTTCTTGCCCTTTTTCCCAAATCTCATGATTCCCTTCATCGGCGAAATCTTCAAGAGAACCTTTTTACCCACTATAAATGATAAATCACGCACCTTCTAATCTGCGTAACTATTCTGTCCGGACGGTGCTGTACGAAGTCACTCCTGAATTAACTTTACCTTTTTCAAGGCATATTTTATCAAAACAATACCATATAACTTAGCCTCACCGGGCTTAAACCATTCGATAGGTGAACGACATTGCCGACCATATAATGCCTCAAATAGAGCCATCTCGATGCTGGATTGGTAACTGTTGTTATAAGCAAACTCAGCCAAAGGCAAGAAATGATCCCACTGACCTTCAAAGTCAATCACACAAGCCCTGAGCATATCCTCCCAAATTTGAACTGTCCGCTCTGGCTGCCCATCAGTCTGCGGATGAAAGGTTGTGCTGAGCTCTACACGGGTCCCCAATTCACTCTATACTGCACTCCAAAATGTGAAGTAAACTGAGAGTCTCTATCTGATATGATGGAAATTGGCACTTTGTGCAACCGAACTATCTCCTTAATATAAATCTGGGCCAACATCTCCGAAGTTTACGTAGTGACAACCGGAATAAAGTGTGCCGACTTGGTCAACCTATCGACAATGACCCAAACTGCATCAAATTTCTGCAAGGTCCGCGGCAACCCAACTACAAAGTCTATAGTAATGCGTTCCCATTTCCACTCCGGTATAGTCATCTGCTGAAGTAGGCCACCTGGCCTCTAGTGCTCATATTTAACATGCTGGTAATTTAGACACCTAGCTACATACTTAACTATGTCCTTTTTCATCCTCCGCCACTAATAATGCTGCCTCGGGTCACGATACATCTTCGTAGCCCCTAGATGAATAGAATACCAAGAACTGTATGCCTCATCTAGAATCCTTTTCCTCAGTTCATCCATATTAGGAACACATAGACGATCCTGGAGTAGCAGCACACCATCCGCTCCAATAGTAACTTCCTTGGCACCACTCCGTAGTACCGTTTATCGAAGAACCATTAAGTGTGGATCATCATACTGGTGAGCCTTGATCTGCTCCAATAGTGAAGACTGGACCACAACCCACGCGAGAACTCAGTTGGGCTCTGAAATATCCAGCCCCATAAGTCTGTTAGCCAAGAACGGAATATCCAAGGCTAATGGCCTCTTCTCTGCTGAAATGAAAGCCAAACTACCTATACTCCCCGCCTTTCTACTCAAGGCGTCTGCAACTACATTTGCTTTGCATGTATGATACATGATAGTAATATCATAATCTTTAAGTAACTCAAGCAATATGCGTTGCCTCAAATTTAGGTCCCTCTGCTTGAACAAATGCTGTAACGATGATCAGTGTAAACTTCGAAAGACACCCCATAAAGATAATGCCTCCAAAGCTTAAGAGAGTGAACAATTGCAACTAACTCCAAATCATGTACCTGGTAATTCTTCTTGTGGGGTTTCATCTGACGCGAGGCATATGCAATAAATCGCCCCTCCTGCATTAATACACAACCCAAACCAGCGCGTGAAGCGTCACAATACACTGTATACATCCCCGAACCAGCAGGCAAGACTAACACTGGTGATGTAGTCAATGTTGTCTTGAGCTACTGAAAGCTCACCTCACAATCATCAAACCATCGGAACGGAGCACCCTTCTGGGTTAATTTGGTCAAAGGTAATGCAATAGATGGAAATCCCTCCACGAACCGACAATAATGACCTACTAATCCTAGGAAACTCCTAATCTCAGTAGCCGAAGTGGGACGATGCCAATTCTGAACTGCCTCGACCGTTTTAGGAACAACTTTAATGCCCTCGCCCGATACAATATGCCTCAAAAATTCTACAGAGTCTAAACAAAACTCACATTTGGAGAACTTAGCATATAGATTTTATTCCCACAACGTCTGGAGCACCACTCTCATATGCTGCTCGTGCTCTTCCTTACTGCGTGAGTAAATCAAAATGTCATCAATGAAAACAATGAAAAATTAATCAATCTATGGCATGGATACCCTGTTCATCAAATCCATAAATGCCATTGGGGCTTTAGTCAAACAAAAACCTTGTATATGTTTAAATAAAATGTTGGCATGGGACATCCACGTACAAGCATGTGAAGACGCACCTGCATTAATGATTATCTTTAATTACACTAAACACCCCTATTATATGATTCAGTTCAAGATATATCCCATTTAAAATCAAATACTTACCCCCCTATAATATAAAAAGCATACGCTTATACCCTCTATGAGGTATATATTCATAATTAAGTATACTACAATATAATTATTAGAAGTAAATTAAATACAATTAAAACGTTTTTGCGTATATATTTTTATGAAATTTTAAAAAGGAGATGGAACATATTTTCTTGAAAATATCATTCATTTTGATGTCCTATTCATTGTTCTAGGTGTTATTTTGATATTTTGATCACGCGAGCGAGTTCGTATAATGTTATTACACTTGCGTTCATGTTTGGTTTGGAGCCCGAGGGGCTCAGGAGGGTTTACAGTTTTTGTGGTGGTTGTACCTAATGCAGTGTTGTTGGAAGATGNAAAAGCATTCACTCTTTATTATGCCACGCTAGAATAAGAGCTAAAATTGGTTTATATCTATGCAGGCAAGGTGATGGCTTAGATCATAGTGGTATACTCTTTATATATATGCCAACTGCTTAGGGAACCAATTACAATGTTAAAAAATCGCTCCACTCACTAAATTTGATCAATTTTCATCAAAGTCAGGATGCTATTGATCATGTCCCCCTTCATAAGACCTGAAGCTGCTAGTCTTTCCTTTTTCAGCAGTAGAAAGGCATCAGTGCTTGTAGCAAAAACCAAAGCCAAAGCCTCACTACATCTAATTCGAATAGCCATTTTGAAATTTAAGTTCCTGAGAGAACATGGTTTTGATATCTCTGAAGGTACGCACGCACTTTTTCATCTGTAAGGCAATAGTCTCAAATTTTGTGCGATTTTATAAAAAGATAAAAAGAATGAGGGAAGTCAACCTTGTATATGTTTAAATAAAATGTTGGCATGGGACATCCACGTACAAGCATGTGAAGACGCACCTGCATTAATGATTATCTTTAATTACACTAAACACCCCTATTATATGATTCAGTTCAAGATAGATCCCATTTAAAATCAAATACTTACCCCCCTATAATATAAAAAGCATACGCTTATACCCTCTATGAGGTATATATTCATAATTAAGTATACTACAATATAATTATTAGAAGTAAATTAAATACAATTAAAACGTTTTTGCGTATATATTTTTATGAAATTTTAAAAAGGAGATGGAACATATTTTCTTGAAAATATCATTCATTTTGATGTCCGATTCATTGTTCTAGGTGTTATTTTGATATTTTGATCACGCGAGCGAGTTCGTATAATGTTATTACACTTGCGTTCATGTTTGGTTTGGAGCCCGAGGGGCTCAGGAGGGTCTACAGTTTTTGTGGTGGTTGTACCTAATGCAGTGTTGTTGGAAGATGTCGGTATGGAATTTCACAGGCGGGTTATCTCATGTGAGCAGGTTAGCAGTTGTATGATTTTGATGAATTTTCTACAAAGAGTTCTACTTACTACCCAACAGAAGGCATGTGGGCGTGCACTATAGAAATTGTGACATAATTATTTCTGTGGAATTTTATAGTTAAATAATCTTGGTATTTTTCATGCGGTTTTATGTGTTAAAGAAATTGAGCTGAAAAGCATATTAAAAATCATGTTGAGGCTATGTGCCAATATTATTGGGACCCACAGAGGTAATATTGTTGTGAATTATTGTGTTAAATTAAAAATTCGTACTCAGTCATATTCATTTCATTGCATATCATATATCAGTCTCTGTTGTTATTTATTGATACAACATATCATTATTTTGGGCTATTTTCATGACATTGTGAGCCCGAGAGACTGGAGAGATTGATGACTGAGTGAGGCCAAGAGCCTGATTTGTGAGGATATTTATGGGATCGGGCTGCACGCCGCAGCAGGTCATGTTGGCTTCATATATTTTATTATTGCACGTGAGTTGGCCGTGCAGCACATGAGTTAGCCGTGCGGATCTTTATATTATTATTGCACGTGAGTTGGCAGTGCGGATCTTTATA
>AWOL01S0129428.1:0-24237 GCA_000715115.1 Nicotiana otophora | reverse complement strand
GTGTGTCAGAAATCAACTCTCTTGATTTCCCCACTAATGCCCTGCATGGCGCGTCGCCCCATGCAGCACGTCTGTGTATTTTTTACAGAGTAAATATCCTATTTCGGCTAGGAAAAGGTGATTTCGTCTGGGCCCAACTCTACTTGGTATAAATACATGAAAAAATATTATTTTCTAGACTTTTGACACATATTCGACCTAAGGAAGCCAAGGAGGAGTTGGAGGAGCAAAAGCACAAGGATTTCATCATTTCTTTCTCACTCAAGACCCGAGTTTGGATTGAATTTATGTTTTCCTATACTTTAATTTTATTTGTGATGAATTGCTCCATATCTACGGAGTAGTTCTATTTAGGGTTTGATGGATTTGGTATATTGATGATTGTTTGTGGATTATGACTCTAGTTTTATGTATTGAATCGTTTTGGATGATTTAATCGTTGCATCTATATTCACTTGTTCATGTAATCGAGAGAGGCATAACTTGTGATATTTTTGCATTATATTGCTGGTTGAGTTCATTAATTCTTCTTAGCAATCAAAAGAGGATAGTTGAATCATTGATTAAACCTAGTTAGGAGGATAATCGAGAGAGGTTTTCCTAAAGACCAATCCACTACGCATTCTTGCATATCTTTACATGCTTAAATTGGTTCATCTTGTGAGGTTAAGACTTAATCGAGAGGGGAGTTTTTACTGAATGTTTGAACTAATAATTGAGTGAATTCGAGAGACTCACTTAACATTAGAAGTGAATTACCTAGAGTTAGATCCCAAACAATTATCTTGCACTTATTCTATCAATCTCTATTTTCTCTCACTGATAACTTCCTTGCCTACTTTTGTTGCGATAGTCATTAGTCAATAGGTTTAGATTCTTAGTTAACTTCAGTTAGTAATCATATAAATCTCAATTGTTGATTCTCCTGTATAGCAATCAAACTAGAAACTAAGAAAATACTGTTTAACTCCAATCCATGTGGATACGCTATTATACTATACTATCTTTGACTAGCGAAAATAATTTAAGTGTGTGTTTCGAGCTCGTCAATAACTCTGTCTAACAAGGTTTAGGTGAAGAAATCAACTAGCATTTCTTAGAATCATGGTATTCCAAAATTTTTATCTCACTTTGTTAGCCACTAGACCACGCTGCCCATAAATAAAAGTTTGTACTACACATTTTCCCTTGACTAGTTGACCCTTTTAAGTGCTACCACTGACATTAGCATCTTTTCCACCAACAGACTGCATTGTACTATATTTCTTCCTTCAGCTGGCTCTGCTTGAACTATATTGATAACAAATGCATAAGATCAGCATAACAAGTAGAAGATATTTGGCAGACTTGACTTGGATATGGAAAGTTTTGAATGGAAAAATTAAGGATAATACCCTTTAAAATAAAGTCACCACTGCAGAAAATAGTTGGATTGTTGTTAAAGTTGGAGTATATGTAAAGTTTGTTGTCCAGTAATGTGAAATGGAACAAAAGGTCCTTGCTTTGATTTAGTTACTTTTTGACAATGTTTGGACTAACCATGGTTAGTAAGAAATGTACTCTTTTCTTATTGGACTAACCAGGGATTCGATCTCAATTATTCTTTCTAATGGATGTTTCTAAAAATTCACGTGAATGATGCCCTCACTGTCTTAATTGCTCGTTACTTGAAAGATCTCATGTTCCTCCCTTTTTGTTGCTGGAAACCATAATATTTTTTGAGAATTGTTTTTTAACTCAAAGTCGATTTTTACATCAATATCAATGGATATCCAACTTTTAGTTTTAGACATTTTTTATCACTTAACTATTACTATTAATATATAATTTCACATTAATTAATATAAATTTAACTCCTCACATCTTAACTTGATTGATCTTCTTCTTGAATCAAAGTATGTTAAATATTTTGTTCAGAAATGACGGACAAATTCAATTAGGATCTTTGTCTACTTTAATACAATGTCAAGGGTTGTGAATTGCCTCATTTTTTTTACATAATTTAATAAGGTTTATGACACGTCTAACCCAAATAAGAGACATGGTTTTTTTTAATACAAAACACACACACTTTCTCTCTCTCAATATATATTCTTTGTTCTTAGAGAATTATCAACTTTCTTGAACAGTTGCCATTTAAGAAACTTCCTTATTTAACAGAGAAAAAGAAAAAGATTCAAAACTTAATCAGTCTAGGGAAGTCAAGTCTTCTCTTGCTACCAAGATATTGTCTAAATAATACTTCATATTTGACCCATTTCTTCTTCATCTCTTTTTTCTACTCTTTATAATCTTACTTTTCACTTTGTTTATATAAGTTTACTTATACAAATAAAGTTGTCATTGTGTGACTTATAAGTTACGGGTTCGAGTCGTGGAATCAGCCACACTGATACTTGCATTAGGGTAGATTGCCTACATCACATCCCTTATGGGTCGTTTGGTAAGGTGCATAAGATAATGCTAAATAGGGTGTATTAGTAATGATAGTATTAGTTATGCTAGCATTAGTTATGCTGACATATTTCTTATCCATTGTTTGATTTGATGTATTAAAGTATTGCACAATTTCTAAAAGAATTATTTGTTTACAAAAATGCCCTCAAAACCAGTCAATTACTCTATCTTTTTAAAAAAAACATATGTTGGGAAAAGTTTTTCTATGAAAAAGTTTTAAATCAATTATTTGATTTGTCTACCTATATTGTAGTATAGAACTAAATATTTATTTATAAAAAAGGAAATATGCAAAGTATTTATTTATTTACTAGGGATATAATTTTATTTCTCACTATTTAGATTATTTTAAACTTGCATTAATATAATAACATATTTTAATCAAGCATAAATTGTGAAGGACAATTTTATCTTTAACTAAGCTAATGCATGCATTAAAACCCATTGCATTCCTAATACCATGATTTTCTATGCATTAGTTATGTAAAGGATAATACCAAATAGGGCGTATAACTAATGCTGCATAACTAATGCAGTTCAAAAAATGTACCAAACAAGGTATTATTAATACACAAAGTTAATGCATGTATTATTTTATGTAATGCATCCTACCAAATGACCCCTTAGAGTAAGGCTGGCAAGTGGGCCGGTCCAGGACCGGGACCGGCCCAGGACCGCGACCCATGTGGGTAGTGGGCCTAAACGGGCTGAACCGTTTAAGATCGAGACCGGGGGAGGTGGGCCTGGCAAGTGGGCCGGTCCTTATCTTGAGGCCCGCGAGACCGAACCGTTTGAGACCGGGACCGGACCGGTCCTAGCAGGCCTAAATGGTCCCAACAGCCACAATTTAAAAACAAAATTGCCCGTTTGGGAATTTAAAATCTAGTCGTTTCCTCTGCCAAAATAGCCATTTAACCCCCCAACTTTGTTTTAACCCTAAATTTTTTATAATTACACTTTTTTCCTATTTTTAACTATGTATACCCCCTCATTCTTTTATTTTTCTCACAAAATCATCAACCTCTCTCTAATTTTCTTCTATAATTACTTATATTATTGTTACAATTTGTGAAAAATTGTGAAGTTGGTGAATTGAAGTCTTCAAGTCTTCAACGATAATTAATTTTCAACAAGTTGTTTGTCAATTCGGTAAACTCGTTCCTACTCTTAATTTTTAATATTATAGTTTTGTTTATTTTATTTACTTTGTATTGCTTGATTAATTAAGATGGCATATTCCTTAAAAACATATTTAGTAAAAATAAGAAAAAATCTAAGAGTGGTGAATCTATTGGCCAATTTGTTCCTCCTCCACTTTCCCCGGCTCCCCGACCCAAACCTGTTACCCTTCATATACCTGCTATTCTTGATAGCGATAATAGTATATTACAATTTACCGAGAGTCAATTTTGCCATAATATTGTACCCGGTGAACAATTAAACCATGAATATATGAATGCTCTTTATGGTAATCCAACTATTGATGAAAATGATGATGAAGAAATAGATTTTGATGAAACGCAATCAGATGATGATACACCCACTGGTCTTGCTCCTGAAGTTAATCTAACTAATAATAATTCAAATAATGCCCCGTCTGACCCTCCTGTTACTGCCCCTATTTTTTCTAGACAATCTTCTAAACGGACTGAAACATATGTTGTTTGGCCATTTTTTACTCAACTAAGAGAAAACAATAGGGTTAAGTGTAAAACTTGTGGCAAAGAGTTAGCTTTTAAATATGTTGGAGGTCGGGAGGGGGGACGAGAAGTTTGAGTAGACACATATTGCTACACCCTCAAGATAAAGTTAAATATTTTCGTATGAAAGCTTTGGCCGAAGGGACAAGTGTACCTAGTCAGGTTGACCTTAGTACCAGGTCAAATCAATTTCAACCGGGAATTAATATTGTTACCGGTAGTATTTTATATTATGATCCAAAAAAAGATCGGGAAGAATTGGCAAAAATGGTTGCTACACCCTTAATATTTTGGAATGGTGGAAGGACAAAGAAAAACACTTTCCCATTCTTTCAAGGATGGCCCGGGACATTTTAACTATTCAAGTTTCAATATTGGCATCGGAGAGCACTTTCAGTCAAGCAAGACTTCAACTCGGTGATTATAGAGCGTCTCTAAGGGAGAGCTTGGAAAATTCAGTACTTTTCAGAGATTGGATCCGTTTGGAAAGAAGAAATTTTGGACTTGCTGAATCACAACCAGAGGTAGACGAAGCTTACGAAGAAATGCTAGTTGAACTTGCGGAGGATGCTGCTTTGCCCGGAAGCGGTGATGACCAAGCTTCTTTTCCGCCACCACCAACGGAAATTCCTCCGGACCTTGAAGAATTTATGAAATTTGTAAGAGATACCATGTAACTTGTATGAACAAAAATTAATATGTAACTTGTATTTTGGCACATCTTGATTGTTTTTTTTTCTTCTTAACGGTGGTATTGGCACCTTGTTGTGCTCATTCCATAGGGGGGAGGAAGAATAAGAAAGATATTGTCATATTTTTTTAATGCTATAATAAAATTATAACGCATTCCTTTGAATATCTCTTTACAATATTTTTGTCTTTAAATTTGAATTAAAAATTTTAGGTCACAATTCTATAATATAATTTACAAGTAATTGCCTTGGATATTTTTATTACCATTTTTTTCTCTATCTTCTATAAAAAAAAATTAAAAAATAGAAAGTATTTGTTGGGCCCACTTTGGCCCAATTAGGCCCATTTAGGCCCGGGACTGGCTCACTTAGACCGGGATCATTAGTTCGTGGGCCCGATCCCGGGCCGATTTCTAAAAAAGTCTGTGAAGCCCGTTTAAGTTGAGACTAGGCCCACTTAAGACCGGTCTACGAAGCCCACTTAGGCCCGGGCCCGACCCACATACCAGCCATACCTTAGAGTGTAGCTCTTTCTCCAAACCCTGCATGAATGCGGGATACTTGTACACCATACTACCCTTTTGTTTGCAGAAGTTTACGTATATTATTGGTGTCAAATCGGGATAAAGATTGATCGAGGTAAGTTAACATCCAACTTAAAAACTTTTCATTATATACCATTATGAATCTCATAATATTGAACCCAAATATGACATTTATAATACTGAGAAGTTATTCAATTGATCCCAATTTTATATCACTATAATTTTCCCTCTCAAATCGGTTGCCAAAAGTTATTTCATCATCTTTTGGATCAGATCCACCTATAGACTCGTCATAATTTGACTTTGGCGCTATAGGTTGGATAGTAAACACGATAATTTATCTTGTTTTTTTTTTAATTTCTTTTCCCCCTATTTTGTCTCTTTTGGATGGACACTTGCAAAATTCTGACAAAGTAAGTAAAATAAAATATACAAAAACAACTTTTTATCTGTTGACGTAAGAACTACGAATGCTGATGTGAGATTGACGTGATCAGGCATGACCTTATTCTTAGGAATTATGACAATATGATACAACGAAAAAAGGAAAAGAAACGGACAAAAATATCTTTAAGTGTAAATAATTTTTTGTTTATTAGGTTAGTTTACATTAAGCTAACTGCAGATAGCTCAACAATTGTACAAGCATGGATATAATCAAAAAGATAAATAACTTGCTACAACTTATTAAACAATTTTTACATAGCACATTATATAGCTAATAAATCTTTTTATATTTTGTTAGTTTATAATGAGTGTACTGTCATAAATCACATACACAAGCCATGAATTCTAGCACAATAAGATGTAAACACTCACAAAAATACAGCTTTATTTTCTTAAGATTTTAGATTTTGGGAGTTAAATTTGATGTTTTGCCTAAGATAGAATAAACAAGAAACAGCAATGTAATTTTTAATGAACTCCAGAATCCAGTTCAAATAATAAGGTAGGAACAGTAACGTGCACAGTGCATATAGAAATGAACTTCAAATAAAACGCAACAAAATAGCTATATCTCATTAACAACTTGTTTTAATATAGTTAATGCCATGATTATCTTTCACGTATTTATAGGCGCGGATTCAAAATTTAAAGTTTGTGAATTTTTACAACGATCTCAAGTTAACATGTAATAATAACTGCATTCGTAGTCAAATATATATATACACACACACACGGTTTTGGGCAACCTGCAGCTAACAGTATAAATCTACCCGTGTCCACAATTAATTTCATCCTATCTTTTCTTTTCATTTTTATGTTTCTTGGATTTCACTAGGTCAACAAAAACCTTAATTACAATTGATTTAGAAAGTAATTAGTGAGACGCAAAGGTCAATAATCAATCATATATAAACTCTACTCAAACCGTTATTCACGTCAGCTATCACATTGATAAGTTCTCTACATATATAAAATTCATTTTTATATAATTGGTCATCATATTATAGCCTATCCAATTATTTAGATGACATTCAATTATTGTTGAACCAGATCGCTCTTATACTTTTATGTCACAACTGCTTTGCTTTGATTAAGTTTTTATATATCATTTTCTTTGGATCTGTGCTTCATATTTAATATTTTTTCGCCTTGAATCAGAAAAGCAAATATAAAAAACAAAATAGTAGGCCATATGCCACATGTGTCACATGAGTAGATAATCCACGTGGGTAACCTGCCACGTCAGAATATAGAAAAGAAACTATATGAGCCAATCATATCAAGATGCAGGAGAATATAAGGTACCACGAGAAATCCAGAATTTAAGTCAAGAAATAGGAATCATAATGTTTTCACTAATTTTAATGATGAAGGATACATTTTCTATGAAAGTGTATACTTTAAATTATATGTGTATGGGACAAAATCACTCTAGTTACGTTAGGGACAAATCAATATTAGGAGAACCTTCAAAGGTTGTCACGCGTCATCGGCATGAGTTCGACAAATGACGAAGGCAAGGTCGAGGAGCCAACAGAGATCGAGACCGAGGTCGAGGACGAGCACTCTCTTTATACGCAGCAATAACGGCTAGTTTAGGGATAAGATTTTAAAGAAAATATTCCATTGAATATTCTCAAAATCTATACTATTAGGGTTTTGTGGCACATGACCCCTTATAAATAGAAAGAGACATAGTTATAGAAGAAGATTAGACACTCACTGTAAGAAAGAACACTTTGACATTCTCTATAGATTCTTGCTTTATATACATCCAAAATATACATTTTTCCTCAGATTTGATTCTAACTTTTATCACACGATCCAAGAAAAATACGAATATTCAAAGATTTATAAATCATTTATCATTGCCAGGATGAATATCATCGAATCCAACCTTTTTTCAGTTACCCTATTTGCATTTATTTATTTTTAAGCCATTATTATATTTCATTTATTACTATTGAATGATATCTTCTTTGTTCTTGGGCCATTAAGTACTGTCTTTATTACATACTTATTATTACCCGACAGTACTTGAACCATTTTATCGCAAAACGCATCCGAACAACCTTTTGGATATTATTATTAGCTAAGATTAACTCAAATCTGTTAGAAAATTTAATTGTTTAAACGTATATCTAAATTTTAGGTCAAATAGTTTGGCACCATTTGTGGGGATTCTCTTAGCTAATCTTTTAGTGTCCATTAGATCTACAACTCACGTGACTTGTTAATCTAACAAACCACAAGGTTTATCTACCTTCTTTGTGCGTACAAAATTTCCATGGCAGGTAACAGGGAAACAAAACTAGAGCAACAAATAACATTCCCCTTAACCTCATGAACGCCATCAATGAAGGCTACAAACACAAGGCGAAGAAGTAAAGTCCACTGCCTCCCCCAAGCGAAAGAGGTCGCCTCCCCCTTTCTGCAGCACAACAAAACCAAATGGGAATGGAGCCTACACGTCCACGGGAGAAGGAAAGCCACCTGCTATAAAAAAGCTCCTCAAAGCATGGCTGACTAATACCCTAGTACGCGTGCTTAACAAACAAGCTCCATGCACGACTACAGAAACCACAAGAGCCCACGTGGTACCGCGATAGGATGAACAGAGCGATCAACCAAACCATCCGATTTCAGGTAAAACTCACAATGCTACTGACAGTGCATGTGACAACGTCCTCGCCGCTGCTCTGAAAAGAATGGAAGAAATAGAAAATGAAAATAAGGCACTCAAAGACCAAATGAAAGAACACCAGGAACGAGTAGACAAGATACTTGGCGCCCCCAAATTACTGCCAAAAAGGGATGCCAGTAGGTTCATATACAACCATATAGCGAGGAGGTGGCTCCACATGCCATACCGAAGACCTTCAAGATGACCCATATATCAGAATATACGATGGGACAACTGACCCCGAGGACCATGTGACTCACTATGTCATTGTTGTAAAAGACAACGACCTCACCAAGGATCAAGTATTCTCTATTCTGCTTAAACGATTTGGTGAAACCCTCATTGGAGGGGCATTAACATGGTACTCAGAGCTACCAGCCCGTTCTATAGAAATATTTGAGGAGATGGCCGATAAGTTCGTGATGGCGTATGCCAGGGCCAAGAAAGTCGAAACAAGAGTAAATGACATCTTTGCCATCAAACAATACCCAGGAGAGGGACTAAGAGACTTCTTTGCACGGTTCAACAGGGTAAGGATGATCTTACCAAACGTTTCCAAAGGGATGGCCGTCATAACCTTTTAGAATAGGTTGAGTAGAGAAGGTTCAAGAGCGACTAAAAAGCCGCTGAGCCGGTTAATGAAGTATCCCCAACTACTTGGGATGAAATTCATAATGCCTATTATGCCGAGGTCCGAGCAGATGACGACGACCTCAACAGACTTCGGCTCATCTCGGTACAATCCGAGCCCAAGAAAGAACGAAGAGACAATATGAGGAGAGATCACCCAGTCTCGTGGCCAAACAGGGAGCGACGTCAGCCCTATGTCAGGAAATCCGCTCCCCCCTTTCGTTATAAAAACGTCCCGTCCAAGTCGAGATCAGGAACTCACATGAACGATAGAGGTATGCCCCACTTGTTATCTGCTCACAACTTTTGTGTTTCACCTACAAAATTGGTCTACGCCCTTGAGAAGCTTGGAACGAAGGTAAAATAGCCGCCAAATATAAGATCCGACCCCAACACCAAGAAATTCGATGCCCTCTATGAATTCCACAAAGAACACGGACAAAATATAGAAGATTGCATCGCCCTATGGCTAGAGGTGACAAATTTACTACAACAAGGGAACCTAAAAGAACTGCTCAATGACAAAGGCAGGAACACCTTAGCAAGGGGTCGAGACGTCAGGGCCCGCCAAAGCCACCTTCGCCAACTCATACCATCGACATGATTATTGGTGGTAACGATGACGCCACCGTCAACGGCATCAAATTCACCACAACCCACAAGCTCAAAATATCGATCACCCACGAACGGTATGACGAACTTGAAGAAAGTATCATCTTCGATGATTTAGATGCCGACGGTTTGACTTTCCCTCACAATGATTCCCTTGTCATTACTTTACGAATTTTAGATACCAATGTTAAACGAATCATGGAAGATGATGGAAGTAGAGTGTGCATCATCGATCCCCGAGTCCTCGTCCAGATGAGACTAGGGGATAAGATAGTGACGTGCTGCATCACACTAATCGGTTTTAACAATGCCGTTGAACGGACTTCAAGAGAAATTATACTCCCCGTCCTTTCCATTGGGGTAAATCTAGATACAACGCTCCAAATCATGGACCAGGCCACTACGTATGACGCCATAGTAGGATGACCACGTATACACCTTATGAGAGTCGTCCCCTCCAGCTTATACCAAGTGATCAAATTCCCAATACGTTGGAGAATATTCAGCATACGAGGGGAACAACGCATGTCTCGAGAATGTTACCGAGTCACCATGGACAACACGACATATCAACAAAAGAAAGAGAAGGCAAAAAGAAGCATAGCAATCAGCAGGGTTGAGGTCGCCACAAGATGGGGCTAGGGAAGCCATTATGGATCCCGAAATGGTCGAAGCCATAGAATAAACCATAGAAGACCTTAACCCCGCCCAATTAGACCACATCGACCTCAGTAAAAAGGCCTAAATCGGCTGCAAACTTCGAGAACAAGGTAAATTTAGTCAATCCTTAATAGCTAATGCAGGTTTGTTTGCTTTCAGTCATGCAGATATGCCAGGCATTCCCAAAGAGATCGCCACACACAAATTGAATGTCAACCCCTTATATCCCCCGGTAAGGCAGGTCCGACAAAAGTTCAACCCTACCACCAATGATATCGTCCATGAGGAGGTAGAGAAGCTATTAGCAAACGGATCTATCAAGGAATCGAAGTACCCTAAATAGATAGACAATGTGGTGATGGTCAAAAAGAAAAATAAAAAATGAAGGATGTGTGTGGACTTCATAGAACTAAACAAATCATGCCCGAAAGATTCATTCTCGTTGCCACATACCGATCAACTCATTGACGCAACGGTAGGGCACGAGCTGCTAAGTTTCCAGGATGCATATTCGGGTTATAACCAGATACTCATGGAGGAAGAAGACCTAGAAAATACCACATTCATCACCCACATGGGAACATATTGTTATAGGGTCGTGTCGTTTGGGTTGAAGAACGCAGGGGCCACCTATCAGAGGTTGGTTACAAAAATGTTCAAAGACCAACTCGGTAAGACCATGGAGGTATATATCGATGACATACTGGTCAAATCCATGAGGGTAGAAGATCACATCGACCACTTGAAGGAAGATTTTGACAAATTAAGACAGTATGGGATAAAATAAACCTCGAGAAATGCGCGTTTGGCGTAGCCTTGGTAATATTTTTGGGCTTCTTAGTATCACTGCGAGGGATTGAAGTCAACCCATACCAAATCAAGGCTATCAATGGAATACCTGAGCAATTGACTACTAATGAGCAAGTCCAAAGACTGACTGGTTGAATTTACGCTTTATCAAGATTTATCTCGCGGTCGTCTGATAGATGTCATAAGTTTTTTGGCATAATCAAAAAGGAAAACGGCCTCGAGTGGACGCCTGAGTGTGTACAAGTACTGCGAGAACTGAAGGCATAATTTTCGTCGCCACCTTTATCTCGAAGCCCAAACCTGGGGAACACCTCCTCGTCTACCTCACCCTCTCTGAAGTAGCAGTAAGTGCAGTACTGGTTCGAGAAAACAAAGGTACACAAATCTTATATTTATTACTTCAGTAAAACACTTGTAGACGCCGAGACAAGGTACCCACAACTCGAGAAATTGGCCCTGGCCTTGGTCGTATCTTCACGAAAGCTTAGACCCTCTTTCTAGTGCCACCCTATCTCAGTTGTCACCACTTTTCCCCTAAGAAGCATTTTACCTAAAGTCGAGCAGTCGGGGAGGTTGTCCAAATAGGCCCGAGCTAAGTGAGCACTACATCACATATCAACCTCGAACAGTAATAAAGTTGCAAGTGCTCAACGACTTCGTCACAGACTTTAGCGCTAAAGTAATGCTCGAGGGCGAGAAGGAAGCCGCTTAAGCTTCTTTTCGAACACAAGACCTCTAGGTCCTATACACCGACGGTGCATTCAATGCTTCTGGATATGGACTGGGACTCGTACTCGAGGTCCCTACCGGCAAAGTAATCCGCTAGTCCATAAGATGCCCAGATATGACTAACAACGAGGCCGAGTATGAGGCCGTAATTGTAGGGTTGAGGCTAGCACTCAAATATGGGGCAAAGCGGCTGAGACTCCACTGTGCCCTCAGCTCGTAGTCAACCAAGTTACAGGGACTACCCAAATCAAAAAATAAAGATTGCAAAAATAGCAAGCCGAGATTTGTAAGTTGCTGCCCAATTTCGACGAATGCCAGCTCAACCAGATCCCATAAACTCAGAACATCAAAGTAGATGGCCTAGCCAAGTTGGCCGCCGCCACCAAAAGTGTCACGACCGGGGATAAAATCGTAGTCCATCTCCTTAACTCGTCACTAGACTACATCGAGGTAAAATCTGAAAAGTTTAACTTGGGACTGGCGTAATTGTATTATTACATATTTGCAGGATGTCACTCTCCCAAATAACATAAAGGAAGCTAAAAAACTAAGAATGCAAGCGACAAATACAACCTCCTTCATAACGACTTATACAAGAGAACATATGGTGGCCCTTTGGCGAAGTGTTTAGGTCTAAATCAAACACATCGCGTTCTCGAGGAAGTCCATGAAGGCCATTGTGGCACTCATTCTGGTGCTCGAGCACCTATCATATGCCTCATACGAGTCGGGTACTACTAGACCACCATGAATAAAGACGCCTCGGAGTTCGTGAAGAAATGCAAGCAGTGTCAGAAATATGCCCCAATAATTCACCAAGGAAGCGAACACCTTCATTCAGTCACCTCTCCATGGCCATTTATTAAGGGGGAATGGACATCATGGGCCCACTTCCACCGGGGCGAGGTAACATACGATTTCGTTTAGTTTTAACTGACTATTTCTCTAAATGGGTAGAAGCAGGGGCATTCTCCCAAATCCACGAACAAGAGGTAATCACTTTCAAATGGAGAAACATTATCTTCCGATTCGGCCTACCTAAAGAGATAAGTTACGACAACGGACCCTGGTTCATAGGAAGAAAAACCACTTAATTCTTCAAAAAATGGCACATTAAGAGGATACTTTCAACTCCCTATCACCCAGCCAGAAACGGGCAAGCAGAATTCTCCAATAAGTCCATACTAAACATTAGGAAAAAGAAGCTCGAAGATGCCAAGGGACTATGGCCAAAAATACTGCCGGAAGTATTATGGGCGCACAGAACCACCCCGAAGATGAGCACATGAGAGATGCCCTATTCCCTAGTCTACGAAACAGAAGCAGTTATACAAGTTAAGGTCGGAGAACCCAGCCTGAGGTACTCCCATGAAAGCGGCACTAATAACGACGAGAGTAGGAGACAAGAGCTTGATAGACGAGCGGAGAGATATGGCGTACATAAGGATGGTTGCTCAAAAACAACAGGCGAAATGTTACTAGAACAAAAAGGCAAAGGTCTGACCGCTCAATATCGGGGACTACATACTCAAAGCCAAAACCCAAGCAAATAGGTATCCACGAGAAGGCAAATTGGGAACCAACTGGGAAGGGCCATACAAAATTATAGGCAAAGCAAACAATGGTTCATTCCAACTAAAGACAATGGAAGGAAAACAAATACAAAACAATTGGAATATCAGTCACCTAAAATACTTCAACTTCTAGAAAATAAGAAGTGGCCCCCAAGTCGTACTCTTTTTTTCCCTCACTTGAGTTTTGTCCAAATAGGGTTTTCTCGATGAGGTTTTTAACGAGGCGGCGAATGGGACACTTCGAGTTGGTATGTACGAGAACTGACTGATTTTTTCATTGCCCGACTCCTCAAGATTCTCCAAGTCGAACAATGAAGGGAGTAGATATACTGGGACTTGGACTAGGACTGGGACTGGAATGCCAGCCAACACCCAAAATTTGTAACTTTCTCCAAACAATTCCCAAGGGCAAAATAATGTAATCAGAGCAACGACGTCAAAATAATAGAAATTCATGTTTATCGAAACTGCTCTAACAAAAGGTTAAGTTTGACTAAGATCGAACAACACCTACTGGCCCTCGGCCACAACTTAACAAAAGGTTAAGTTCGACAAAGCTTCAACAACATATACTGGCTCTCGGCCACAACTTAATGAAAGGTTAAGTTTGACCAAGCTCGAACAACACCAACCGGCCCTAGGCCACAACTTAACGAAAGGTTAAGTTCGACCAAGCTCTACAACACCTACCGGCCCTCGGCCACAACTTTACAAAAGGTTAAGTTCGGCCAAGCTCAAACAAACACCTATCGGCCCTCGGCCACGACTTAACGAAAGGCAAAGTTCGACCAATACCTATCGGCCCTCGGCCACATCTCAACTAAGAGACATACTCGACCTATATAACCAAAGGGACGATATGACCCATGGATATTCGGATCAAAGTCTACGGTCAGCTAGAAGGCGACAACAATAAAAAGGATAAAACAATGAAACATGCAAACACAGAAGCAAAAACATACAAGTACATGAACAAATCGCAGGAATGAAAAATGTACAAGGATCAACTTTGATATTCATACTTAGATAAAACTACTGGTCATCACCATCACGGCCTTCAACACCCTCACCATCTTGGCCTTTAACGACGTCACTACTCTGACCGTCGATATTATCACTATCTCGGCCTCCAGCATCCTCTACATCCTCACCTTGAGGGTTAGCAAAATCATACCAGGCATCATCCTCGAGCTGATATACACCCCCCTCCCCATCCTCCTCACCTGGATGAGGCATAGCAGGATCATAATCACAAGCGATTCAAGCCGAGCCGAACGAGCCTTGACTCGAGCATCCTCGAGAGTTGTTCCTGAAATAGTGCCTGCCGCATGTAAGTCGTGTAGCACGTCCAGTCGGGCTTCAGCATGGATCCAATTCTCGTACAACTCCCAAGGAATGTTAGGATACTCAGAAACATTCGATGAAGTAGGCCAGGTGAGCAGTTGGACCTTCTCGGCCTCAAGAGCAGCAACTCGATCATGCAACTCAGAGTTATCCTTGTCCAGCTCCCTGATCCTCTCCTCAAGGTGGTCCCCCTTAGCCCTTGTCGTCGATAGATCATTCTCTCGCTCATAGCGGAAATTCCTGTTCGCCAGCTCAAGAATGTCGATCTTTCTTCGAGCATCCAATTGAGAAGACTCTGCCTGCTCAAGTATATATTGTTTCTCAGCGATCTCTCTCCTTAGAGTATCAATCTCGATCCCACATCCGTTCAGCTAACCGTGCAGTTCAGCCAGTTGAGCCTGAAGGTCGCTACACTGGGCCTCCAAGCCCTTGATTAGCTCAAGCTCCTCCTATATTCTTTTTAATGCCTCCTCAAGGACGCTGAATCTCCCCATGACCGCCATTAACTCCTCATCCCTTTTCTTCAGCTAATCTCCACTCGCAAAGTTTCTTCCGAAGGTCCCGGTACTTTCCATGGTACTCTTGTTACTTTCCCTTCAACTTTACATATGTGTCTTTTCACCTCTTCTCCCTTCACTCGCTCTCAATCTCCAAAATGACCATCTGCAAATCAAAGAAAAGACAAGAGTCAAAACTCGGAAACAAGCGAAGCCAAAGAGGAAAGAACGAACAACTACTATACTTACCCTGAGAGCAAGGTCGGCGATATTCTTTGATAGATTACTGTCATTTATCTCTTTGAAGGTCACACCCTCGACGCAGAAACAGAAAGGACCGAGAGCGGGGACCACCTCCTCGGTGTTTCTCAGCAAGTCACCATCCATTGGGATCGTGATAGTCCTCGTGCCTACCTCCATCCTCACCTCGATCTGGATGAGTCCCTCGGCAATCATCCTGGGGTCTTCAGAGTCCATGTCAGAACCTGAATCATCGACGACGTCTTTTCCTTTGTCCCCGCCAACCGATGAGACATCTATTGCTAGCCTAGGGGACAAATCCTCTCCCCGCCCCACGGGCACGAAGCCGCCGTCGAACTCCACCATCTCTCCCTTGGATGCAAGGGCATGCCCTCATTAACTTCTACCGGTTGCAAAGCCTCAAAGCTCGGCCTAATATCACCACCAACATGTATTGTCACTGTCTCACATAACGTGAATCCTTATTCCACTGAATCAATGGCCAAAGAAACTCCGCCACCCATATCCACAGCCGGAATAGGGGCAGATGCAGAGGTTGCAACAGTTGGAATTAGGGCGGAGACAGAAGTTGCAACAGTTAGAACATGGGCGGAGATTGAAGGCGTAGCAGCCCTTCTCCTTCAGAACGAGGGCACAGGGGCTCTAGCCCTCATCGCGGTTCATCTAATAGAACCTAAAGAAAACAAAATAGAAGAGAACAGTGAAAACGACGAACATACAATGCATAAAAATGGCATCAATGGGAGGAAAGACTACCTATTGAGGGGAGAGACAAAGGAACTCCGCCACCCACATCCACAACCAGAATAGGGGCGGATGCAGAGGTTGCAACAGTTGGAATTGGGGCGGAGACAGAAGTTGCAACAGTTGGAACATGGGCGGAGATTGAAGGCGTAGCAGCCCTTCTCCTTTAGAACGAGGGCACGGGGGCCCTAGCCCTCATCGCGGTTCATCGAATAGAACCTAAAGAAAACAAAATAGAAGAGAACAATTAAAACGACGAACATACACCGCATAAAAATGGCATCAATGGGAGGAAAGACTACCTATTGAGGGGAGAGCCGGTTTGAACTTCTGGAAGAAGCTTGGCCAGTCACAGATCCCCACCGAATAGGGGAGGATCCTCCTAACCCAGTCGGCAAGATTTGCCACCAACTGGAGAGGTCGATTAGTACCTGCAGAAAGAGAAGCGTTATTTGGTCAGCCCACAACAAAAAAGAGTTTTAGAGAAAATAAGAAACACAACAACATGAATACTTACGGGTGGGGTTCCAAGCCTCAAGGAAGCCGGCGACGTTAGACACTACGGCCTCAGTCCTGACGAAGAAATAGTCGAGTCAGAAATGCCGACTACCCTTATTATCCATCTTCACCACCAAACACTTTCCCCTACGGTGGCGAAGGTTTAGTAATGTTCCTCGATAGAAATAGGGGGAGAAAAGGTGCACCAAGTGGTGCACCGTGACCTTGACTTCGGCTAATTCATCGAACTTCGCTTAGATCTTGATCACCTTGAAAACAAAGGGGCGAGCTGCGCAGGACACTTGTTATAGTAGCGGCAAAACTCTTCTACTAACGGAGGGAAGGGGAACGAATAGACGATGGTGAACGGATAGGCATAGAGGGTGAAGTATCCGGACTGTGGACTCGTACTTCATCGTCACCCGCAGGAACTAACTCCACGTTGTCTGGAAGGCCGAAATTAGTCTTAAACGCAACTAAGTGCTCAACCATCATCGTGGATTGAAGTCTCTCAATCACCACTTCTGGTGTCTTGTGGAAATTGGGTTTGGCATCAGGGTATCGAGGTACAATCTCCTCCACAGAGGGGAGGGTTTCTTCCTCAACGGAAGCAACGACGTCTTTCCTCTGAATGGGGAACATGACGGCTAAATGAGCAAAATGATCTTCTACACTGGTATCAGATGAAAGGTTTGAGATTGTTATGGAGATTAGGAAAAAGATAGAAGAAGAAAGCAAAAGTGCAGTGAAATCTTATGAAGAAGGAAATGGAATTCCAAAGGAGAAGTGAAGAGAGTGTAAAAGTTTGAATTTCAACAAATCCTTCCCTATTTATTGAGTTTGAAGCACCAAAAATGAAACAGTTCGCCACAATTCGAAAGAAGATAAAAATGGCAGAGCTAATCAAAGATAACACGAGAATCGATGCAATGTGTCAGGAATCAGCGTCATCATGACGCATGATGTCATGAAATCACTTCTTCTCTTGGAACAAATGGTTCCAGCAAGTCACCCGGGAAATCCAATGGTTTAGAATATGCGTCCCACAGAGAGCCACGTCGCCTGCTCACCACAATAGAGACGACCGATGTTATCTGTTCAGTGAGCTCGACCATAAAGACAACAATGAACGACATTATCCGCTCATTGAACTCTCCCACGAAGATGACCTCAACAAGTGAATGGACTAATTATATGGGCCAAAATTACCCTAGCTACGTTAGGGCCAAATAAACATTAGTAGAACCTTCAAAAGCTGCCATGCGTCATCGGCATGAGTTCGACAAATGATGAAGGCAAGGTCGGGGAGCCAACAGAGACCGAGGTCGAGGACGAGCAATCTCCTTAAACGCAGCAATAACGACTAGTTTTTGGGATAAGACTTTAAAGAGAATATTCCAGTGAATATTCTCAAAATCTGTACTATTACGGTTTTGTGCCACATGTGCCCTTATAAATAGAAAGATACATAGTTATAGAAGGAGATTAGACACTCATTGTAAGAAAGAACACGTTGACATTCTCTAAAGATTCTTGCTTTATATACATCAAAATATACTTTTTTCTCAGATCTGATTCTAACTTTTATCCCATGATCCAAGAAGAATACGAATATTCAAAGGTTTATCAATCATTTATCATTGTTAGGAGGAATATCATAGAATCCAACCCTTCTTCAGCTACCCCATTTGCATCTATTTACTTTAATGCCATTATATTTCATTTATTACTATTGAATGCTATCTTCTTTACTCTTGGGCCATTAAATATTGTTTTTATTACAAACTTATTATTACCCGACAGTACTTGAACCATTTTAACTCAAAAATCATCTGAACGATCTTTTGAATATTATTATTGGCTAAGATTAACTCAAATATATTAGAAAATTTAATTGTTTAAACCTAGATCTAAATTTTAGGTCAAATAATATGTGTGTGTGTGTGTTTATGATTATAAGAAGTGAATTACAATACATTGATGACTAAAAAGGGTGACATTTTAATAAATTATTTGAATATTTTTTATTTTTCTTCCCTCCCACATTCATAAAAGAGGGTGTATTTACGTTTTTGCCCCATCAGAGTCTAGGGGATCAAAGCTATCAAATTGCTAATTTTAGAGGATAATTAGGACAACATAAAATTTAGATCTGTACTTAATAAAAGTCATCAAGTTCAAGGGGGTCGATCTATTCTACCAAAATAATATATTCTTTTATCTCTATCAAAAGGCTCACTAGCACGACTATCCAAATTCATGTAGAATAGGTTAAAGCGAGATTTAGAGCACATAGAAAGTGAAATCATTAATCCATTTAGCTTACAACCCCAGAAAAAAAGGCAAAACCAATAGGATAAAAAAGTACAATTGGTCTAGAAGTCGAAGGAGCTCGACTTCTTAGTTGTAGAGGGTGACTAAAAAGGAGACTCGACGTACAAGAAGAGCAGTAAGCAAAGAGACATTGTGAATGAAAAGAGTAAGGAAAAAGTCATCACATGACTGGAACGGGTACTTGGTGCTTTGGTATGTAGAGAATACTTTTTGCTCTTTTCACGGCTCTGCTCCTATCTCATCCGCCACGCTAGCTAATTTTTCACCTTTTTCAAATTTGATTTCTATGTTATTTACGATTGAAAGAGAAAGGTTTCATCACAAAAATTATGTGAAATAAGTGAATATTCAATTGAAGTATTCTTGAATAATTGAGACTAATTGATTTCCTCAATATAACTTAACTTCGTCAAGTACGAGTACTGAATAAGTATAGATAACCTTGGTTGCTTATTGACCAATGAAAAGCATGGGAGCTAAACGATCAATCCTTATAAAATTGACCTACTTTGATAGGTTTGATTATTAATTAGATGCTTGTTTGATAAAATACCTTCAATTACCTCTAAGCAACCTAATACGATAAAAATTATCTGTAATTTTAATATGTAAAAGTTAAACTCTAAACGAAATAGAAACCCAAAACACCCCAAAATTCCACCTTAAACACTGCCCAGGAAAAAATTCTCTCTCTAGAATTTTTCTCTCAAATTTCCGTCGTCACTGTAGCAGTGAACAATGCCAAACAATACCGTGAACAGTGACTTTGTTACTGTTCATCGCGGACAAGCTGGAGCTTTAGGCTTCAATGGCCATAATGGTTGGCGACCAGCCATCTTTTTCGGCTGGTCTGCCCTCCCCCAGCGTTGCACAACAACATACAACAACTAACTCCAACCCAGCTCCTCTAGATTACTCTAAGATTTTGAAACCAAACTCTTTAAATCCTCTAGCGATGGCTACTACTGTAGCTTCAATTCAACCCATTCCACTGCGACGAGCAGTGTATTTGAATGGCCAATCAGTGGTTAAATTCACAGAGGCAGAAGCAGATCGAATGAACATTATTGAAGGCCTCCAATACTCTGTCGTTGGCAAGCTTTCATATGGATCTCCGGAGATTCACGAGCTTCGCCGAATAATTCCAACTCAATGTGGTATCAAAGTATAATATCGGATTCCTTAGAGATCGTCATGTGTTAATTAGATTAACTCTATGGAAAGACTTCCTCGATTTCACATCAAAGAGGACGTACTACATCAAATTCAAAGATGGGTACGAATACCAATTGCGTACTCTTATCTACGATGCAAAATTTAAGGCGGGTGAAGAAACTCCGATGGCGATGGCGTGGATTTCTTTTCCTGGACTGCTGCCTACCTTTTTGTAAAGGAAACTCTATTTTCTTTGGCTACAGCTGTGGGAAGGCTAGTGGGTCTTGACGCGGCAACTACAAACAAAACTAGGCCGAGTTGCACAAGAGTAAAAGTTCTTGTCAATTTGTTGGTCGAACTACCTAAAAAGGTGCGATTGGATATTGATGATGAAGCTTCTGGTGGTGTTCGAACAGAATGGGTGAGAATTCAGTATGACATGCTACCAAAATATTGTAAGGAGTGTAAACTACAAGGACATGATAAAATTGAATGTTCGCATTTGTACCCCGAGCTTATTAAGAATCGAAGCAGCAAGAAAAGGAATGATCTTGCTGAGTTGAACAACTGGAATACTGCTACCGATGACCAAGGAAAAACCAAAAATCACACTACCCCTTTAATGATTCTCACGAGTGGAAAAGTAGTCGGGAGCATAGGTGAACAGTGGAAGGAAGTTCGGGATAATCGGGGAACCAACAAAAATAACAAATCCCAGGTACAAGGACAAACTGGCAATGCAATCGTGCCAGTGAATGCTGGTGTACAGCAGGTGCACAATAACTTTGCACTAGTGCAGGTCGAAGAAGATCAGACAAACAAGGTTCAAACAAAGAATAAATTTGCAGTATTAGAGGAAGAACAAAGTGATATAAACGAGAACAACCAACTGGTTTTGGTGGGGGGAAAACCAGTCTTCAGTTCTAAAGATGGTCCTACTCCTTCTGGGATTCAGTCCACAATCGACTGGGTTCATAGAAGGTTTGCGACTAGCAAAGAGGAGCTAAAACAACTCAATGTGATCACAAACCAATCTTGTCATGCGATTCCATCTCAAACATTCAAAGATTCTGGGTAGATTGAGGATCTTGATGAGGTAAACTCTACAAAGGTCTTATGGAGCAATGCAGTTGAGGTTAAGGATGATCAGCTGGGCAAAACAAAGATAACAGAAGACAAGGTGAAGAAAGACAACAAGCCAAGCTCACCTAGCGATAGGCTAGCGACGCCAGGCCTAAACCCAGGCTCACTTGGCGATAGGCCGGCGACGCCAAGCCTAAAGCCATGCTCACCTGGTGATAGGCTGGCGACGCCATGCCTAAAGCCAAGCTCCCCAGGCATTAGGTTGGCGACACCAGGCATAAAGCCAGGCTCCCCAGGCGTTAGGCGACGCCAGGCCTAAAGCCAGGTTCACCTGATGAGGCAGCTACAGTAAACTCCAACCTTAGAGCCACTGGAGAGATTTTGGCCTATGTAGATGTTGTTCCGGCGTATGAATAAGAGAACAAACTTGATGGAGATGTTGATGTGAAGATTAGGGATGTTATAGTGGGTTCAGACCAAATTTCAAGCAATGGAAAGTGGGGTGATCTCACTAGAACAGTGCTTTCAGAGCAGACTACTACAGTAAATCCTGGGCTAGGCAGTGTCTATGAGCTACAACTCAAGGAGTATGAACAGGCTGATGAGCGGGAAATTATTCAAAGAGCATTTGGGGGAAATAGAGGAGGTGACTATGGAATCTGGCACTGATCAAATTATGCAACTACATATTAATGTTCCAATTAAGACTCCTCTACAACAGTTACATGATTTAGTTACACACAATGTGACACCAATTGATGAAGACGTATTGAGACAAAATCCAATGGAGGATGAAGAAGAAGATGAATCAACTGTAGAAAACTTCAAACAAGTGGCTAGGGAAGGGGACTTATCACCCACAGCTAGTGCTAAAGGAGGTAAGAAAACTAAGAAGAATCAGAGTAAAGATCCACCACAACCTTCAAGAATAATGCCAGGAGGGCAGCCTCTCTATCTAAATGATAATGATCAAAATATTAATATGGAACATAAGGTCTGTGAATACACAACAGGCCTTTCCTAGGGTAATCAACATGAATAGGGAGCATAATTTTTGTGTAGTTGCATTGATGGAGCCTTTTCAAAAGAAGGGACTCATTGATAGATAGAAAAGGAGGTTGAATATGGAGACTGCTTATGCAAATATTAATGGGCAAATATGATTGTTCTTCGATGCAGTGGTGGAATGGGAATTAGTAGAGGATACTGAGCAACAGGTGACTGTGAGAGTGTTCCACCATGACCTGGGGTAGCACATGATGATGACATTTGTTTATGCAAAATGTTCAGCAATTGAGAGGTTGGATTTGTGGGATCACTTGTATTACTTAGCAAGTGATATGGAATTACCATGGTTGGTTAGGGGGGATTTCAATGTGTTATTGCATGAAGATGAGAAAATAGGGGGACTTCCAGTACACCCCCCTGAATATAAGGATTTTGCATTTTGTGTAAACTCTTGTGGTTTGTTTGAGCAAGGGAACAAAGGAAGTCCATTCACATGGTGGAATGGGAGATCTAATAATGAGTGTATATTCAAGAGATTGGATAGGATTTTTGTGAATTTTCCATTTCAGAACATGTTGCCAACTATTAAAGTTGAGCATCTAATCAGAACTGGATCAGATCATGCACCATTGATAATAACATGTGGGGTGCCGACAACCAATTTTGTCAAGACTTTCAGATTCTTGAACTTTTGGACAAAGCATGCTACATTTATGGATGTGGTGAGGCAGAATTGGAAAGCTGATTTCATAGGGGATCCGTTTTTTNCCTGAATATGAGGATTTTGCATTTTGTGTAAACTCTTGTGGTTTGTTTGAGCAAGGGAACAAAGGAAGTCCATTCACATGGTGGAATGGGAGATCTAATAATGAGTGTATATTCAAGAGATTGGATAGGATTTTTGTGAATTTTCCATTTCAGAACATGTTGCCAACTATTGAAGTTGAGCATCTAATCAGAACTGGATCAGATCATGCACCATTGATAATAACATGTGGGGTGCCGACAACCAATTTTGTCAAGACTTTCAGATTCTTGAACTTTTGGACAAAGCATGCTACATTTATGGATGTGGTGAGGCAGAATTGGAAAGCTGATTTCATAGGGGATCCGTTTTTTATGTTCAAGCAGAATATCAAGAGGGTGAAGGCAACACTCTCAAAATGAAGTAGGGAAATATTTGGTGATATCTTCAAGCAATTGGCTATTTTGGAGGACATTGTTAGGGTGAAGGAGATGTTGTTTGAAGAAGAGCCTACAACTGAGAATAGGATTGTGCTTCAAAAGGCTCATCTGAATTGAAGAAATACTTGAGTATTGAGGAGCAGTATTGGAAGCAAAAAGCTGGGATGACTTGGTTTGTTGAAGGAGATAGGAATACAAGTTTATTTCACAATCATGTCAGTGGCAAAAGAAAGAAATTGCAACTGAAGAGGATCAAAAGTGGCAGTGGGATATGGATTGAAGACCAGTAGCAATTGGCTACAACTGCAGTGGACTTCTATCAAAAACAGTTCACAAATGAAAGTGATGCTTCTGAATTTTCCTTGCTCAATAATGTACCTTCAATGGTCACTATGGATCAGAATTTGGAACTTAGCAGATTGCCAACAATTGAAGAAGTAAGGGCATCCGTTTTTGAGCTTAGTGGGGAGAGTGCTAGTGGTCCTGATGGATTCACTGGCTTGTTTTATCAAACATGTTGGGATGTTGTTGGTGCTGATATACACAACATGGTGCTACACTTCTATGGAGGAGTTGCATTGCCTAAATC